>JANVCI010141105.1:0-11185 GCA_026413465.1 Trichosia splendens | reverse complement strand
CTTATTAGAACAATAGTAGGTAAATTCAAGGTTTTTATTCAGTACGAAAAATACGGGTCGGGTCGGGCCGAATCGTGTTTTGCTAAAAAATTCTCGGGTCCGACCCGAGTCGGGTCGGGTTTCAGAAACATAGATTCGGGTCGGGCCGGTTCGGGTCGGGTTTCGGAAAAACACCGGCCCGCACATCTCTAGTGGGGATTGGGGATACAATGATAACTGTGGACTGTGTATCATTGTTTCATTGTGAACCAATTGGTTTTTCAGCCCGAACCGGTTTTATCGGTAATGGTGACTATGGCATGGCTGCTGAAACGAATTTCAACCGAAAATATTTTAAATTGCTTCCATTTACCAATGGTGGTATGTCGGTTAAGTCACATTGATTTCAAATTCGTTTTCCATTACTCAACTGGCCACTCGAGAGGCGGCTATCTAAATGTAGGAAGTATTGCATCCAGATGCTATAACATTCCTTTTTAAAAAAAGAAAAAATTTTTGCACAAATTCGTCGGTATAAAACATAAAAGGTAAATCGAGACAACGGCAAAGCCGTGTGTGTCAGAGAATCATACATTTTTATGTTTTGTAGATTTCGCAGTGTGAGAGATGAAAAGTTTAATACATAACTCGAGTCGCCTAGGTACAGGTAACTTTTTTTATAGAGATAAATCTGACAAGCAGGTTTGTTTGAAAATCCAACATGACAACAAAAAACTGTTGGATTTTCCAAGGTTTTACACATGTAGAGGTTGCGCAGATAGGGAGGGCGGCTGGCACAAAAGTTTAACGTTCGTAATGTTGGTACACACACATGTTTGTTTAATATTGAATTTTGTCATGTGTGCAACATTGCGAACACAAATTTTGTCATTTATGCAACATAACACAACAAACTTTTGCGCCTCCCCCCATCTGATCCACAAAGGGTCTGCGCAACCTCTACATGTATAAAACCCTGAGATTTTCAACAAGCCTGCTTGTCAGCTTTATCTCTACAAAGAACTACCTGTAATTGTACATTCGTCTGTATTTGTTGACCTCGACGGCATTTGTAATATTCGTGTGTATTGTAGTCCTCGCTACGCTTGGACAACAAAGACATTCATCTTACAATTACCATGTCTCGGCCAATAAATACAATTGCAATTACCTAGTTTCGACCCTTGATATGTAAATAATTATTTTGCAAAAATCATCTTCTTTTGTGTATTGTCATAGCTCTATCAGCAGTGGAATAGACTGACATGTGTCAAAATAAAAGTCTAATTGAGTGTGTATTGTAAATTTTTTTAGTGTATTTGTGAATTTCACTCACACACCCGCATATTTTTATTTGTAGAACACGTTACACTGTCAAGTTTCAGTCCTCTAATTTTTTGTATTCCAGTGCTAGTAGTGCTAGTAGTGCTAACACAAGAGCAAAAAACTACTTAGATGCACATTAAATGTGCAATAAAAGTACATAAGCGTTACCTTCAATCATAAATCGATCAAAATGTACTGATGATAACGCTTGTGTGCTTTTATTGTACATTTAATGTGCGTCGAAATGGCATGTGTTAGCTGGGTATAGTATTGAAGACTTTCACCCTTTTCATGTAAAGCATTAGTTTAATAATTTTGGCATGTCTGAACTTCTTAATATGAAAAATAGATTCCTTCATGGTAAATATGAGAATTTCACATTCGTTCACACTAGAATTTTAATTTTACTATTTCTAAGCAAAGTTACTTAAATATTTTGAGTTTTAGTAGTACTCAGTAGAATTTAAGATTATGGACGTCAGTTTCTTGTTACTTTTAATAATATGTTCACAAATTCAAGACATATCAAAATTAAACCCAGCATAAATATAATATCTGAAATTATTGTAGTTTCATCAATACCTCAAAACTGATGAGACAAACGAAAATCTTGCAAAATTTTTCAATGAAAACTTGCACTATACATAGCTTACTTCTAAGCAACTAATATGAGATAAGTTGTGACTGTCGAAGATGAATGTTCTATATTTACCATATTCCACCATACATACGCGTATACTCTGTATTAACTGAAATACTCACCCACATTCTCTTCCAGAAAACGATTGTCGGAAACCTGCAATTCATGTCATTAAACAAGTTCAATAAAACCATTAAATTTAAACGACTAAACCCCCAAAAGCATTAAATTACGAAAAATAAATTTATAAATGTTCATTGTTTATTTATCATAATCGCGTAAATTGTTTAAAAATGTGATAAAACTGGCCTTTGAAGTAGAAAGAATAGATTTAATTTTTATTTTTATCAATCAAGGTTACACCTATAGTAAAACCTCCTCTCTACTTCTTGAAGTTTTTATCTATTTGATTGCAATGATAATTATACACGAAAAACATTTTTAATTGATTATTATGAGTATTTATTGGCGCTCTCTCTGTAAAAATTTGAAAAAAGAAAAAAATAATTCCTATTGTTTTGATCGAAATATGTTACATTCTTTAGTAATTCAAGTGAAGGTTATGTCTTGTATGTTAGCCATAAATTATTCAGTTTCGGTAAAAATAAACTTCACAATTTATTACGAAAATATTGATTTGATGGACTTACGAGTTCGAAATGCTTGCTTTTTAATTTTTTGATTGCATATTAGTTACTAGTACTTTGATCTATGAATTTCTTTATTCTAAGGGGATTTGTGACGTCAAAAAATACTTAATATGCCTAGCGAAAAATGACCAATTCGGCTTTTTTACACTATGATATCATTGATGATCGCCCTTTATTGTGCGATATTATAAATTTTCTCGAACATAGTAGCGCTGGGCGCTCGCGTACAACTATAAACTGGCAGCGACATTTTATAGCAATCCCCTTTTCGGAGTTCCAATAGTCAGATTTGCTTCGGTGCTTCTTAACCGCGTTGCAATAGGGCGTTTGTCCCTAAGCTCCCTATTTAAACTTGGTACCTCCGTCTCTACCAGCGATATTATCGTAAACGCGCGGGTTCGCCGTCTTGCGTATCACCAATTAAAATCGCACAAAATAACCATTATTACTAAAATAGAAAATCAATTCTTCAGTGGCGTATAAAGGTACCATAAGATTGGATTCCATTGGTAGCTGATACTAGAGGGGTTGAGGGTATGGAATTTCTGAGATCAGTATGGAATGAGTGAAATATTATCTTTCTATCTTTTACATTTTCAGATGTATTTCAATACAACACGTTGGGCATTCCAATGTGACCACTTGTATGGCGCCAGCTTCTTCCTCAGTTAACCAATGTTATCAAAATCGATAGGTACTCAAGGTACAAAATTTTTCGTGTTTTGTGGCAGCATTTGTAGTAAATTGCCACTCGAACTAAGTTGACTTACTTCCGTCATTTGCAATTCTGCTTACTATTTTGATGCAAAGGTCTTCATAAAAGTCATAAAATTGTAGAAATGTCTAGATTCCTCATAAAATGTAACAGTACGTAATATTCGATTTTCAACTGCCGAGCAAGTATGTGTACAATGATCCTCTTTGGTTGTACGAGATTTTTTTTCTAAAATTTGTTGATTAATTCAATACTCCCTAGAAATATGACAACTTCAGAATATTAAAAATATTATAAAAAATTCATTTATTATTCAAATAAGGTGGTTAAGAACCATTCGAGAGTTAATGGATCCAGCTTTCGACACAATAAAAATTGTGGATATTGTTGTCGTTAGAGAGGGTTGGAGAGCCCTCAGCAGTTCCCCGATGGTGAAAATACGCTTTTTTCGGACTAAATCTTTTTTTTGTTTTTGGTGGTCCTTCACATTTCTAGGGGGTATTGACCAACAGATTTCACAAAATCAATTTCTTGTACAAAGAACATCCTAATATATTATATATCTATGCAGGTGTAGGGGTCGCCACATATCAAGAATATCGGAATTTTTTCAGTGTGAAACTGTCTTGAAAATTACGGGTCTCTTTATTTTCCAAATTCTCCAAGAAAATGTAGAAAAATTGGAGAAAAAATCAAAAGCGCCTTCTCTGTTAAAAAATTTTGCCTGCGGCGCGTAATATCATCTCGATTTAATTATTTTTGATGAAACGAAATCATTACGTCGTTCTCAAATTTTGAAAGGATTTATGCTCAAATTTAATTACAATTTTTCACAGAGGTGATACAGTGGGACTGCCGGATAGATAGCAGGGAAAGTGACAACGACTTTCAAATAACGAATTTACGATTGGTTTAAACTGTCAAACGCATGCAAAAAGTCGACTTTGACATGTGTCTGACAGTTTGAACCAACGAATTTTTTCTTCGATTTTTCGAGTCATTTGCTCTCTATCCTGCAGCCCCAGTGTAACAAAATCAACAATCAACACCAAGTGCTCAGTGTAGGGTAGGAACTCAATTTCTATAACTGCTAGCACACATAGGTAATATAAGTGTTCTAGCAGTTGGTGAAACTGAGTTCCTTAAAAGTAAATTTATGTTGTGTGGAACGATGATGAAGCTTCCACTGAAAATCTGAGACAACTTCCGTCCACCTCCCATTAAAGCTTCAGAAGTGGTTCGCATTAAATTTCGTTACAATAAAATTTAATGTAAAGTTGACGGAAGATATCTCAGATTTTCAGTAGGAACTTAATCGTTGTACAGAACATTAATTTACTTTTAAGGAACCCAATTCCTCCAATTGCTAGTACACTAACTGACCTAAGTGTTCTAGCAGTTGCAGAAACTGAATTCCTCAAATGAACATTTATTTCACTGAACATTTGAGACATTTTCCCATTGGGGATTCGATTAAAGAAAATAAAAAAAGAAACATAATATCGGCTAATTGCCTTAACAGCGATTAGAGACACCCGTACCATATCCGTACAATACCCCCGTGTCCATACAACTCATGTTTACTCAATTACTTTAGGACTTTTATAGAACCCGAGAAAAGTGGCAAAAATTGTTAACCCTAAACTTGAAATACTTTTCCAAAAACTTGTGTTTATGTCTTTAGCATATCATCCTCTGAGTCTGTATACCAAATATCACCAATCCATCACTTATAAAACCCGAGAAAAGTGGGTTAACAATAAAATTGAAACACTTTTCCAAACTATCTCGGCTCCCTTAAAATTGTCAGCAAATATCCAAATTGCTTCGAAAAACCTCATAATGTCCGACTAAGATCGGCTGAATCCAATCTGAAAGTTTTATGGAAAATTACTGCAAACTTATTGACGCATACGGACAGACTGAGACACAAGCGGATGTACATTGTAAAAGTCTAAATCAATGTCTTCTTGTCCTCAAAGATTATTGTCTTCCACTATATATGTAACAAAGACAAAACCAGAACTCTGTTGATTATATAGAACGCATTTAGAAGACTTCTATAGGAGATTATAGACACTTCATTGCTTAATGGTAATCATGAAATTCTCTATTTTCCTATTTCACTTACCTTTCGATCTCTTGTAGTTCTCAATAAAAATGAAGAAACCACTGACAAGATTTAATTTAAATCCTTCAGATCTACCAGATTTTCAATAATTTCTTTTGTATTTCAGATATGGATGATGATTGCTACCCAGTAATTACAATGCCCGCAAGACAACATCAACAAAATCACACAACTTCCAGTTCTGTAAAAAGTTTAGGTAGTACAAACGACAGTTCATCAATAAGTAGTTCTGACATAGATGTAGATGATTCGAATGTAAAAGAAGAACCGCTATCACCTAGTTCCAGTTGTCCGCCTAGTCCATGTGCCGCAAATTATGGCATTAATACCAATTTAGCAAACATGGCAGCCTACACAAATACAGATTTAGTGTTTGAACACAAGGTAAATAAATATAAATGACTTATTTCGATTCCATAAAATTCAAACTTATAAAAGGCTAAACCAAAGAAAAATTGAATTTGCCATGCCGCTATAGCATTCCCATTGTTATTTGAAATATTTGTAATTTGTTCATTATAATTTGTTTATGCCAACGAATTCGTTACAGTTTTAAGCATTTCTAAAATAAATTTATTCTTTTATACATTTTTAAATAAAATCTAGGTTACACAACATTACAAGCATTGAAATCATATTTAAATTAAATAGCAATGTGTGATAGATTTGATTTAATTGTATAATTAAAATTTATAGAATGGATCCTTGCAGCTATCACCCGCATCTCAAAGTCTACTGAAAAATCAACATATAATCATTGGCAATACACAGAAACCACAAATAATCCAAGCACAACAGACATCTATTCAACAGCCACAACAGTTGACACAAACTCAAAGAATAGTCATGCCAAAATTAAATATTAAAATGGAACCACAGATATCAGGTAATGTTGTGCCATATGCCTACACTAAAAATAATTTGCAATCGCTAACACTACCTATTGCCTTTTACTTTAGCCTTTGGTCTTCCTCCAACCCCTCCATCTTCACTATCTAGCGATGATTCCGAAGGAAATCAAAGTCCTGAACACCATTCATCGCCAATGTCTCCACCAACACCTGCAATATCGTCACGTAGATCGTCGTCGTTGCAAGGAAACACAAATTCAAATAATATATCCCGCGCTTATACTGGTACTAGTTCACGACAACCCATTCACACACCGTTAATCAGCAGTCAACCAGTAATTGAACAAAATGTTTCTGCATTAATTTGATGTTTAAAATAAAAATTTATTTTCCCATTGTAGAAAGGATCAACTGGATCTTTGCTCCTAACCGAAGAAGAGAAACGCACACTTATCGCTGAGGGTTATCCCATTCCAACAAGACTTCCACTTACCAAAGCTGAAGAAAAGTCGCTCAAAAAAATCAGAAGGAAGATTAAGAACAAGGTAAGACTCTTCCGTTTGTACGTTCTATGGACAGACAGTCGTAATAAATGGTGTAATAATTTCATGTATCATAATTTCTTTTTGCGTGACATCCGGACGAAAGGGGAGGAGCGGGTGCGAGAAATTATTACAAAAAGAACAAGAGTTACAGAATTGGGACGTCCTTTTATTTGTCAATTTGCCTCTAAGTGAGATTCCCAAAATACTTTGCTTCGTAGGTCTCTGTGCTACTGTCAACTTATTTGCTGGCGCTTTTGTTTAAGTGAGAGTTTCGGCTTCGTAAGTGAGAACTGAAAGGACACTCGAATCAAATACTTTCCGTTTCAAGCTATTCTTCATTTTGCTTTTGAATATGAATCTGAGTTTTCCGAAAGCTGCCAATTTTTCGTTTTATTTTAGCACTTTGGTTTTCTAACCCTAAATTCACATCACGTCTTCTGTTTAATTTTTCTTGGAATTTTTCATGAGTTTACGGGGGTTTCGACTCGTGCAAATTATCGAGGCTGATAACTTAACAATGAAGTTTGTAACACTGAAAAAACGATATGTGTTTTTGGATAGACCCAGGTTTCCATTTTGTGCATAGCTGTCCCTTCTGTCCGAACGTCTATCTGTCTCGAGAAGTACAGACTAAAGTTCAACTAGAAGATATATCAATATGGTCGACTAAGTGGGGAGAAACTTCGATCCTCGAAAAGATGAAAAACATGTACCCTACCCTAATACATTTAGAAGTATAAGGCCAGCGTAGTGGTATTTGGTAGGTAGGGCTTTTCTTTACTTCTTTGGGGTTCTAGTGTGGTGATGGCCGAAGATTACCGAAATTTTGTTGCACTTCAATGCTAAGTACAGTTAACTATCAAATTGACAAAGCCAATATTCCGTTCCTTCTCATAATTTTTCTTAATTTGGTCCAAAATACCAGAAAAATTGTGGGCGTCATTATTGTATGACTATTAAGGATATTTCCTTTAGTCTATTTAGTTCAGTCTGAAATAGTTCGGAGTTAGTCCGCAGAATAAATGGGAAAACTTACCACAGCTTACTTGAAGCGTAGTGACACTTATATTTAACGTAATATAAATTGATAACGATTTCGCGTTTTAGATTCAACAAATCTTGTTTTATTTTATTATATTTAACGTAAGTAACGGGAAGGTTAAGATTTTTCAATTTAATTTTTGTTTTAAGAAAATATCTTTACTCAAAATACGTTATCACCATTATCATAGTGATATAAATGATTATAATTCATTTGTGAAATGTAGTGGAATTTTTTCGTAACTGCGACGTAATTTTTTGCACTTTTTGTAAATAATAATAATAATATTGTGCCTAAATTGACCCTGATCGATATTGATGATTTGTGCCGTTCATAAAGAACGTCACGCTGTTTCTCGGAATACTTTCACGCTTTGGTCATACTTTGTTTAAAGAAGAAATAATCCCTTAGTATGGCCGCTTTGTCCGTCTGTCTGTTCCACACTTATCCGATTTGCATGATTTCTTTTTAGTTGTCGACAATAGCCCAAGAGGGAACCCTATTGATTTTGTTGGAAAATGGGGGAGGTATGGGGTCAATTTGGGTTTTATCAAATGAATGAAGATATTTGGCATGTAGAATCATGTTGGAGTGCCAAAGTTACCCACTGAGTTCAATGATATCTGAATGGATGACTCAGGACGCCATGTGCGGAGGCTGACAAAACATTTTTTTTGTTATAAAAGTTTCTTTTTACTTTTCTGGGGTTTTCAGCATTTTGGGCAATTAAAAGTTAGCAAAGGCGAAAAAGCTCTTCATCTTTAGCTTTAGTCGGTCGTTTTAATTCTCATTTCGGTGGACTTTTATTCACCGGTGGATTTGTTGTGTGATTTTATGTGGAAAATTATTTAGCTGTTTAATATGAAGATTCACCGGTGAATAACAACCCACCAAAATAAGAATTGGCATGCTAAACCGAATGACTAATACTATAGACTACTTTTCCGATTGTACATCACATCGTAGTAATTTCAAATTCATTAAGAAATGTAAAGTAATTAAATTTTTGTTCATTCAACAACTGAACTGAATACTCGCTAGATCCAATCTCTGTGTGGAACTCATTTCGTAAATATGCCATCTGTTGTAAAACGTCGATTCTAATTTCTGAGCTTCTGTTGTATCACTCTTATACAATCTGGGACACAAAATTTTGAATTAATTTCATTATTGTGATGTTAAATTTGCAAATGACTAATACAGAGCGACGACATTACAACTTGCTCAACATTTTCTGTCCTCGTTTACATACAAATTTGAAAATTGTTGCCACCTTGGTGGTTTATCACTTTGCTCTCATGTCGCGTCTTTAAGTCTACGTTTAATTTATGATGCAAAAATGCTTCGCTAGGAAAAAATGGAAGGGGGGGGGAGTATTGACTGAATTTGGGTATCTTAAGGTGCAAATATCCGAGCAAATATCTAGGAAAGCATAAGTGATAGAAGGTTAGTGCCGAAAGCGAAGTTGTAGAGAAATCTCATGACGAATATATTTTTCGGAAGTTGGAAGGGGGAGGGGAGATATGGGTGATTTTGGGGATCCAAGGTGCAAATATTTTCATCCTTTTTCGATGAAACTTTTTTCCCTGATAGGTAATCGTAACTGTGAGACTGAATTCAAAGATCGGTCAAGTGGTTCCGGAGTTATGCCCGAAAATATGGTCAAATATATCGGAAAGTATATTTCCTAGAGTGGTGATATTTTGATCACTCAGAGTGTGATATGCCAAAGATCCTCCACCACAACTTTGGAAAAGTGTTTGAATTTTAGGTGCGGCGAGGTATGAGGAAGAGACAATGGGAAAAGTCGGGAAAAGTAGGAAAAAGTGGGACGTATAATTAAATAATTATATACGGGGTTCGTGCAGATAGGGGGTAGTACTACGGGGTTCGTAAGGGGCTCCCGAATTGCCCCCCAATAGGCAATTTCCCTGTCCGCATATGTTTCCGTTTCCTCATTTTTTTGTGATTTTCGGGTCAGTGGTGCCAGCTATGGCTGTCCATAGTATGACAAATTTTGTTCAGCATAACATTCCATACAACTATCTCTAATGCTTTATGAGATAAATTATTGAAAATACAGTAATCGGCGGTGGCAGCTCAGCGCATGACCACTTTTGTTCAGCTCTGTGTTGCAAAGCAACCTTCATTATAAGGGCAGCAGATTTATTGTTTAATAAACGTTTTCATTCATGGACCCAAAATTGTGCCGTTATACTTCCTGAGATATTACCCATACTACGCTGGGCACCTTTTCGACCCTAGCTTTTCACCTATGTGATGAAATTTACCCATCTTCAAATTCGTCGTAGTCATTACGAATTCCTATCAGGAAAAAAATAAGTTCATCGAAATCGGTTGAGAATTACTCAAGTTCTGTATGGACGGAGGGACAGGCGGCTATTCAAAAGGTTACTCTTGGGACCAACCCCTGGAAAATCTCCCATGGAAACATATGTCATTTTCGACTATTTCGGTACTTTACAGACTTTATGGTGAAATTATAAGCCTCGTTACTTCGTAGGAGTATAAGAAAATGGAAAGATTCCAGCAAATAGACAATATTTTGATAAATAATTTCTCAAATAATAGGCCCTGTTACATTCGGTTTCGCTTTTGTTATTAATTTAAAATAAATGTAAGTTCCTTTTATTATTTCCAGATATCCGCTCAAGAAAGCCGTCGAAAAAAGAAAGAATATATGGACCAATTAGAACGTAAGGTCGAAATACTTGTTTCCGAAAATACAGACTATCGAAAACGAGTCGACACACTAGAAGATTCAAATGCCAATCTCATGAGCCAACTAGCCAAACTTCAAGCCTTAATAAGCAGACAAACATTGAAAAGAATATAAATTTCGAAAAAAAGAAAAACTAAAAATTGACAAAGACATATTCATTTTTACAACACTATGTGCTTAGCATAAAATAAATATATGTTATATATTTTGAATGAACTAATTTTAAATCGAAACATATATTGATAACAGAAAATAATTATATTTAAAAAAATATATATATTTGAGAAGAATATATATATTTATATACGTTAAAATATTGATGATATAATGAAGTAACCAATGTACAAATTGAGTATATATTTAAAAAAATACTAAAACAACTGTGTTATAAAGTTGTTTGTTTCACTACATTAAAGTAAACATAAAACATATACTTAAAAATACAACATATGTTTAAATAGAATTATTAAATTAATATAAAAACAGACACCGAGTTTCCATACAATGTTTCTATTTGAATCTATTTTTAAAATTAATATTTTGAGATCAGTTCTTAGAAAGAC
>JANVCI010139997.1:1118-11243 GCA_026413465.1 Trichosia splendens | reverse complement strand
CGGAATTGCCCTATAGGCAATCTCCCGTGCTACGGTTCTTTGGAATTGTTATATATAAGTGCATAGTGATATGTAGGAGCATTTAGGTGTATCTATGTACGGATAGACTGATGCTGCGTTGGTACGGGTCTGTTCCTTATGTTTTTAGTCTATTTCCGCACTTTAAAAGAGCTGGGAGTGGAGGGTATCCTAGAATTCTGGACTTTCTTCAAGGATTTTCAGAACTTCAGTCAGGTTTTTTGCATTTTTATCTGGATTTAGGATGAGAATTCCCACATGAATCTCTGGGATCTTATCAAGTTCTATTAGGTTTCTTATATATTCTTCTGGATTTAGGACATTGGCGAGGTGGTTGAAGGTGAGTTTCTATTTTTGGGATGTTCCTTGGGATTTCCACTTGGAACTATGGAATCTTATCACTTCCATGGGGTATTTTGCATTTTCTTCTGGATTTAGGAGATTATAGAAGTCGTTGAAGGTCATCAATTCCTAATTTTGGGACGCTCCTTGGGATTTCCACTATGAGGTTTATCAATTTCCATAAACTTGGAGATGGTTGAAAGTGAGTTCCTAATTTTGGGATCAACTTCCATCAGGCTTTTTGCAGTTTCTTCTGGATCTAGGACATTGTCGAAGTGGTGCAAGGTCAGTTCCTAATTTTGGGATGCTCCTTAAGGTTTTCACTTGGAACTATGGAATCTTATCAACTTCCATCGAGGTGGTTGAAGGAGAGTTCATAACTTTGAGATATTCCTTGGGATTCTTGCAGCTCTGGAATCAACTTCTATCAGGTTTTTTACATTTTCTTCTGCGTTTAGGATATTAGCGACGTTGTCTCCGGTATTAATATAAACAAAACCTACCCTTCCAAAAGAACTGATATCCGACAAAAAACACCCTAAGGTGTGGAGATGACGCAAGCCCCCTTCCAAAAGAACATAAAGTATGTTCTAAGATACTAAACAAAAAATTGTGAATCACAAATGGCAGATGGTAATAGCTTTACTTTTTTCATACGACGACGTTCATCAAGTGAAGGAAAATACCTATAAAAGTAAAGCCTGTCTTTGTCGGATTGTGTTTAGTCGCAATTTCGTTCAGCATTATTTTGTCCGTTCGCTGTTTTTGCGGCGTTATTTCAGGAGGATGCCTGGCTACCCATCTCGGATGACAGTGTAATGCTAACAAATAATAAAAATTAAATAAATAATTTATTGGAATTATAGTGGAGAAACATTGACCAACTAAGCTACTTACTTACACCGATATAATGTCAAAGTTTCCACTTACAAAACACAGAATAGAGCATAAGGTTTAACACAGAAAAATACGATTAGCGCAAACCTCTAGTGAAAACTTAAATAAAATTTCTATGGTTAGGCGCTGGTGCATTAAATTTTATCTGTTGTACCACCTCGTTCATCTTTTACTAATGACAATAACTGAATAATCAAGAGAGCTTCCAATTTATCAACACCATCCATAAAACCACGTTGTAACCATTTCGGAATTGTTGTTCTCGCATGGCTAAATCCTAGTTTGTTCAATATATAATCGATGCCGTAAGGTTCGATTGATTTTCCAGCCCATGATAGTAGTCGAACCGTTGGTTCTAAGTGCCACGTTGTGCAATCAAATCGTCGCCAATCTTTCTCCCTCATAAATGCATCCAAATCAATTTTTTCCAATTTGTCGTTGATTGTTTTTGAATTGATTTTCGATTGAAGATTGTCGGTGCTGGTGTCGCTGTTCTTTTGAAATGAACCATCGTTACTGGCATTTTTATCACCAACATTTCCACCATGTGGATTCGGTGATGCTGATCGTATGTTTTGAGTTCCAAGCTGGGAACGTAAATTTGTATTTTCTTTTATTTTCTGAAAATGCTTATTCACTTACCACTAGGTCCTTTTCTTTAATGTACGATGAGATCAAATCATGAAGAAAAAAGAATGCGTCCGCGTCGACAGTGACAAATATATGATCCTCAAATTCGGTGATAAAACTGCATTCAACGACCGGTTTCTCTTCTGTCAATTGAAAATCAGGACATGTGACAAAGTGGCGAATTTAACAAAAAAATCAAAATATACCTGTCGAGTCAGGCGTGTTTAACCCCTGAACATGTTCAGTTTTGAAGTGAAGCCGTAGGCTAGGCAATGCAAACACAACCTCACGATTATGGTTGTGGTCCTGAAGTTTAACACTATTGTGTCCGGTTGAAAGCTGAGCTCTAACCCGTTCAATAGAGTTTGTATTCTGTTCTTTATCCCGTTCCAAGACCGGGAATCGATCAACTCCTAAAATTGAATAAGGTAAATAATGTGTTAATAATCAACGAATCACTAGAAAGTTACCATCAATTTCGCTATTTGCGAATGCATAATGGAACCATTCATGTAATGTTTTAAATTGCGGTGGAAAGATAATTGTCCGTGACATTCGACAAACTGTAGCCATTGAATGGTTCTGTTGTATTGTTGATTGCGTATTCATGCCCAAACCGAAGGTGAGTGTCTGTACGACATGTACATCTCTTGAGCTATTCACCTGCTGTGCTTCTGTGGCAAAATTGATGCACGGATAACGTAAGCTAAATAATGCCCATGATTTTGCTTTGAAATTTACGCCATGGAAACATGCTAGTGATATGTTTAGTCCATGTAATTCCATCGTACCGCCCAAAACAGTACCAGATTTTGGAAGCGGTGTTTGTAATGTGGACAAAACTAATCCCATTACTTGATTTAAAGGCTTCTGCCAGTGACGATGATGTTTGGCGTCTTGTAAGCAACTATCTTTAGCAGATGCTTGATAATCGGAAATGGAACTATGTTTCTTTTGCTTTCGCGACATACTATTCGAATGACGATTGTGTCCCAATCGTGGCTCTAAATTCGAAAATACTCTCTTGGACGATTTGAACTGTTGGGAGAAAAACTCTTCCAATTTATAAAACATTTTCAAAACATCGGCTGTCGTTGACTTTGAGATCATGATTTGTAATTGATCCCAGCTTAAATCGCCGTGTATTAAAATAATTGTTGGTCGACCACCCGACACATTAGTCATTTCTTTGGAACATTTCCATTCGTCTCGTAGTGTTGCATTTAACGCACTTATTCGAGTCATTAAAACACTAGTTCCCATGTAATCAAGTCGAAGTTCCAAGGCCATCAATTTAATACCAACTGTGTGATGTGGTTCGACACCCGGTTCTTCTCGGATATGAACGAATGTATCGATTTTATTCAATTCAAATGTACCACCGACAATTCCACCTTTTGCGTCCAGAGCTGAACCACCTAAACCGACACCAATGTACATATTCTTATGACCAGTGCTACCAATACTCAAACGACCATCGCTTCGAAAGGCCTTTGTCAACCAAATCTGAAATTAGCGAGGAAGGAAAACTTAAGAAATGATTCCTAATCAGTTTATCCGTAAATGTACGTACCACATTACCCATTACATTTCCCATATTCATTTGAACATTTAACTTCGTAAAATTAAATGCAAATAGAACTAATGTCTCCCAAGCGGTTTTCTGGTTAGTATCGGACGGTGAAGCATTTGAATCAAAACTAGACGAATTTGTTGAATCTTTGAATGACTTTGAATGACTGGGCATATCGTTTTCCAAACTCAATCGTAACTTATCACGATTACCAGCTAACGGAACACCTTTTTTGGTCTCTTTGTCGTCGAGTTTTTCCAAATGGTCCATTTTTAAAGCATCTGCATCGCCAGCACTGGCCTGCGGAACGCTTAAATCACCCAAAAACAATCGTCGTACAATACGACGACGATACCATGCTTTTGGAAAAGCTAAAATTTCTGTTAACCGTCGCATATCATATTTAAATGAGGCGCTTCCAATATCAACGATCGTAGAGAAACGGATGACGGCACGAGATTGATCTCCGGGCTTCTTAAAACTTCCATAGTGCTCAAAATTCATTTTTCGCGATCGAGTCAAATGGAACTTAACAAATTCTACATTGATGCTAAGCGAATCTTTGCGTTCACTGTCGGCCAATGGAGAAAACTGAGCTTCTTTAAAACCAGTCTTTTTACCGCCATATGGATGAAAAATGTAGACATTGAAGTCGGCTAAACATCCGGTAACACTTAAACCTCCCGATGCCGTTTTCTCGGAGTCAGCAAAGCGATCGTCATCTTGTCGTTTTGAACTGAAGACAATGTCAAGACTAGGTAATTGCAGCATACATTCAACACGAGAAACGGGTAAACATGAAAAACGGAATGTCGATGGTTGCATGTGAAAATAAACAATGACATCAACGGGGAAAGATGCGTATTGAACGTAGTTTTCTTGTAGCAGATCAATGTTAACCGGATTGGTGGAAATCTCTGATTTGAACGGTATTGGCTCGAGGGTTTGTTCTAAGAACTCTAAAATGTGTGGCGATATAATTGTCTCTTCTGGGACACTTTGCAATGTAACAGCCGCGAAGAGAGACGCTCGTTTTGAACCAAAACGTTTGACTGCACTGTTACCGGCAATCGTTTCGCATGTGCTTAATCTTGGCGATGCATCATCCGAAATTGTTTTTGAATCGTAATGCAACTTAACGTCGAGTCCCGGAATGTGAAATATCGTCAGATCGACAAGCACAGCATTCATAGCATTGTATCGAAGACGAGTTTTATCTTTATTCCGACGTGATGGAATAGGACTGCCAAAATCTGTCCCGATGCTTCTTTCACGTTTATGCTGCTTTGATCCTGTCGTCACGAGCTTTTCATCGTTCAGATCTTTGGTATGCAAAACACATTTGCCAGAGTTTACCAGTACTTTAATGTCCAATTCAAAGTCAATATTCGGTTCTTGTTTCTGTGGATGATTCGGACTCTTTTTGCGCAGTTCTACTTGCTCTCCATCCACTTCCAAAATTTGAGAATCCATTGGATCAGATTCTTCTCGCCAATCGTTAATAGCAAAACTAGCTTCCGAATCCGCACTCGGTAATGATGATTGTCGCATAGTGTCTGAGAATGCAACTCTTTGAGTTTGATTACCTGGAATTTTGAGCGATGCGCTTCTCGAAGGACCAGATTTCGGTGAACTATTCACACTACCCAATTCGGCATCATTTGAAAATATCGTTTCCAATGTTCCCACTTCACGTTCAGCATCGATTTCATCGTGGTCAGGTGAAGCGACTACAAATGATTGAGAACGATTTGTTGATTTGAGCATTGATCGTCGCATTGATGGTCGTTTCCATTTTTGAATCATATCACGCCGGAAATATCGATAGCACAATGCTTGTAGTTCTTGTAATCGTCTCTCTTCTGTGCCCACCGTGGCACGTGATGCACCCAATGTTCGTAAATCATTGATAATTTTGAGTTGTTCATTCATCTCTGTTTCCATCATCAGTGAACGCTTTTTAGAGTCCAACGTTGGATCGAATAAGAAAGCTGGCAAATTTTCTAAAGTTTTTCGTTTTTTCGATAAATTTTCTTTCGCTGATTCATCGACCTGGTCACCCTCATCACTGTCGGGGCTTTCGACCAACGTAGTTTCATCTTCTTCAAGTCCTGCACCGAACAATTGATTGTACAGATTTTACTTGTTGGCATTATATTAGAGATTTACACAATTTGTTACCTGACAGTGTAGTTAACGTATGACCTAAAGCTGATAGGTATTTGCCCACATTAACATCCAAGTGAATGTCAACACCTTCCATCTGCCACTTAACATTTAGGATCCATTTTGCGTTTTCTGAAATATACATGTCATTGTAGACCCGTTCATCAATGGAGAAACGGAAAAAAGTACCAAAATTCTTAGCTGCAATAGTTCGTGAACAAACTTCGTATGTTCCTTCCGAGACAACACATAAATTAATGCTGGCATCGTTAGAACTTGGTTTCCAATCATCTAAAGTTGTTTCGAAGTCATCCGCAAATCTTAAACAAAGTCCGAAGAATTTTCCAGTGGACACTAGTGAGCCAGAATTGCAAGCTAAAGAGACGAAATCCGAAATTAAAGTGGAAAATTAACAAGAATGATAACGATCTGACCTGATATGATGGTATTTTCCAATGTAATGACAACAGCTCCTCTGGATTCAAATTCTTGATATGAACGTGATGGCCATGACGACAGTGGCAGTGGATTCAATGGTAAACATATTCCCATATCTTCCACTGTTAATTGTAAAAACAAAGTGGACAAGTGTGTCGCACCCAAATGTTGACTAAACTGACCGAATGGCATTTTCTGGAACACTTGTTGAGTAGCAGTTAGCACTTCTTTATTCAAATTAGCCCGTTTTTCAGCCCAATATTCATAAGCATTTTTATAATTTAACCAAACAAGTATTGCTTTGTCGACTGCAACTGGTTGAATGTAAATTAACGGACGTTTGAGTGTGATTAGCACCAATTCCTTGTCATCGTTCAGCATTTCATCTTGGAATGCATTTCGCAGTCCTATGGTAGTATTAAAGAATGCATATTGCTGAAATTCGGGTTCAGCCTCATCGAACATGACGTTCTTTATGATTTGGCCGAGTGATAAATTAAAATCGATTTGAGCTTTGCCAAACAATTTTGTATTCGCATTTTCGGCAATATTTTTTACACGATTCGATAGATGCAATTCAAGAGCACCTGTCTCGAAACGAACGGCTGATGAACATGGTGTGGTGGCTGTTAACTGAATTCGCTACTCGGAAAATAAATTATTCGTGATTAACATTTTGCATTTTGAAAGCTATTTACAGATTTACCTTCACACGTATGTTAAGTGAAAACAAAATTCTTTTCAATGATGATCCACCATTCTCATCATTTTCATCTAACCAAATTGGAACCGGTTTCTCGCCTCCATAAACTTTCTGAACCACTTCGTTGACTTCCTGAAAAATCAATTGTTTTTGTTTACGTCCAATCATGCCATGGCTCAATGTGCAACAAACCCTCATAAAAACCTTCTGAACGAACACCAAGTGGTTCAATAAATCCGTTGTTAAACATCTTTCAAAATCACCGATTTCAGCTGATGCTGACACGTAACCTCCTTGACGTAAAACAACACCGTCGATTGGAATGTCCTGACAAATAGACAAACATTTAAAATCTACAAAATCAAGACAAAAATTCAATGGACAATACTTGTGGTGCATTTTCTGGAATGTATTCGGCACTAACGTGAATCTCTGGCAATGCAATGCAAGCTTCGGACGGAAGGTTTGCTTCGCTTGCCTGAACTTTAGTTGTGAAACTTAACGAATGATTTGGCAGATCGATTGTGAATTTTGCCTTGTTTCCACTGATTCCAGCTGAACTCACATGATCCATTTTATATTGAGCTTGCAATGATGGCAACAATGCAGCCGTTACCGATAGGCTTTGTAACAAAATATTAAATTGCATAACGAGAGGTTGAAGTAAAAATGGATGTGCGGCTGTTGATTTTGATGGAAATTGGACTGGTTTTTGCGGTTGAGCTGTTTTATCTTTTGCGTGTTTTACATGAAGTGGTGAATCTGGTTCCTCGGTTTGACGCGATAGACGTGCTGACGAGCGTGTTACACGAAGTTCTTGCAATGTTGATGACAATTGCTTGGAACTTCTGGTCATCATTCCGTGAAGTGCGACAGGGTGCTGTGGTATGTCAATATTAACGGGACCAATGGATAACAGGCCACTGTTTTTGTCTCTACCACGTCTTGAAATGCTTGAGTATAATGTCTGGCTTTTGCCAACTGTCACTTTCACAACAGTCCTGCAAAAATAATATTAAGGTTGAGCGTTGTGTCGACTATGGTACATAGATTGTAAGAAATGTGTGCCCGAGAAATGTAAAAAAATTTAAACAATTGCTAAACTGCTGGCATTTGAATCGGTTATTACTGTATTTTCACGTACTATTGGAGTGCAGAAGTTATAATTCGATTTAAATTTGTAAAAGTTGTTTCATTTTGGTGCCTTGCTGAAATTTTGTTGCTGTTCTAAATTCACGCCGTATTTAAATCAGCTGTCAGAACCGTCGTTAGTCACCAGTCAAGTTCCATCGTTATTTTTTCTTTTTGGGATTTTTCTTTTCATAACTTTGACCCTTTTTTTTGATATTTATGAAAAAATAATTGGAATTATTTTTCGGAATTTTTTATTCATGATGCCGCAACCGAAGTGCTCGACTGAAGATTGCACTAGGACGAATGTCATACCCGAATTAACCGTGAATTGCTTTTGCTGTAACAATCAAATCCATCTGCTTTGCTATAATATGGTAAAACAACCCAAGGAGATATTTGTCAGCAAGAACATTGTCATGATTTGCGACGAATGTATTGATAGTGCTGAGGAAGGCATTTCACCTAAACGAAAGCAATCGAGTGCAGGGAAGCTTACTCAACGGACAATTGATCCACTAAATGCTTCAAAAACACTATCTACGGCTTCGCCGATTTTACCAACACCGACGAAAAATTCTACCGCCAAGCATAATCACGAAATGCAAATAGTCATTGAATCCTTAGTTCAGAAAATGGAAGCACACACTACAACCGTAGCTGGATTAAAAACTTCAGTTGATTCAATGAATGGAACTATTTCTGAGCAAAAGAAGGCATTTGTTGAGTCCATCAAGTTTAACAATGCTTATCGAAACCATAGGACTTTAACTCTCGGGGAGGGTTGTTTCTGCACAAATCGGGTGCGTCATGCGCATTCAGTTTGTGCAGCCCCTCTTGCCCAGGTTTTCTGTGATTAGCCAACCTTCGATAGCAGCGGTCAAAGGTTACCTACTGTTCCGGAGTTTCATTTCTGAAAAAATTACATTTTTCGCAAATACAAGAAAAATTTTAAAGAAAAAATCGTATTGCAATAAGTCTGATATTCTTATTTGATATTTTTTCGAAATTAAAATTTTTTAACTTGTGGACGTCACACTTTGTCGACCGCCCCACTACCCCCACATCCGTTTTCGTCACGCTCTGCCGACCCCCTTCCCCCCTGTTTGTGGACGTCATTATTGAATGGCCTCTGAGGTATGCCCCGAAAATTCTACTAATAATCCATCGATCTATACCTGCTCCAAATGGCCAACTGGCACTCAATCAAACCACCGTTTCGCTATAGTGTTCGTTTCTTCTCTTCTGATGCTGGAGTGTCGTGACATTTCACAAAAGCTGTTCTTAACTAGATTTCTTTAAGTAATGAAATCCGTAGCGAAGGGTATGGAAGGATATGAAATCGCCGAAACACTATACACAGCTCTAACACTGAAAGTTCCTCATTTCCACGATAGTATGTAACGAAACAGAAAGTGGAAACTGAAGCTTTTTAGAAGTATTGACTTTTTTGTATTAATTCCAAAGTCTGCACATCAGACATCTCGCTGGTCTAGACATTATAGCCTCAGCACACTCCTACTCTGAAAGAGGATCTCCAATAATCCGCTCTGAATAGTGTGGCGGTTTCAATTAGGTTTTTCTCGAATTATGCTGAAATATCAACCTATTTTCATGAAACTTTAGAGGTGCTTCATGTAGGGAATAATGTTCAATAAACTTCTGATCAAGAGCTGAAACAAGTGCAATTTACTCGTGGTCAAAAACCCATATTTATCTGTCACAAGACAGTGATCTTAAACAATTATAAAAGAACAAAACAACAATCATCAGTTGAGATATCGACCGTGACCTGACAGGTATTTAACATTTTGTTTGACTTCGTTGATTAATACGCGATACCATTCCGGCGACACAAATATTTGAAAATACTTTGTCTCAAAAATTGCTTGAGACGACGAGACAACGTATCCCACTATAAACATGGCAATCAGAAAATCATTGTAATAATGGGTATTTTAACCTTTTTGAATACTAAATAACTTCTCCACCAGAATATATGTTTACCCAACACATCTAGTTATGGTTGATTTTATTTAGAATTGGCGGTTCATCTTAATGACTTTTTCAATTTCTTCCGAATTCTACTTTTATTTCTCACCGCACCTGTTACTAATTTGCAACACATATTTCAATTCGCACCAGTTATAATATGTCGGTATATTCCTTTGAATATGAAAATAAACGTAAAGAATTCTACGAGGACTGACTGACTGACTGACAAACT
>JANVCI010138886.1:0-11244 GCA_026413465.1 Trichosia splendens | reverse complement strand
AGTTAATAGTTAATGACAGTTCTCTCATTGTATTTCGATCGAGAACAATGAGAGAGCTGTCATGAAAAATTCACTGAGTGAAGAAATTAGAGTTCCTGTACGAGCTCTTGTTTCTTTTAAAACTAAATAGAAGAAGAAGAAGAAAGGTTGTTTGTTTATTTTTGAAAAGAATAAATAATTTCATCAGAGGCAATGGACGAATCGAACTTTGACGGAGGCCCAGAGGCAATACTTAAACGATTAGAAGAATTACGATGTTGGCAAATTGAGCAGCAAGAAAAATTACTTTCAAGGCAGTTAAGCCGTTCCCAGCTATGTTCACTGGAGCAACGGAAACTTTATGAAATGTTTGGATTAAGCATAACCTCAACTGTTTCAAACATGAGTTTAACTGACGATTGTGAACAACAAACAAATCATTGTGCCGTAACATTAAACAATACATCCGAATTGGACACTGAAGATATTCCAAGAACATTAGAAAAACCATCGCCGGTAGTGAGTCCAATTAATAATTTTAGTTTAAAGGAATTGGAATCGTATGGAAAGAAGAATAACAACATGAATAACATTCAGTCTAGTGATGACAAGGAAGATAAACCGAAACAATGTTTTCTGAAACGTGGACAAGGTTTGGCGGCTCGATTTAAGATTCATCCGGAAAAGCTTCGCATCGACAATTTACCCAAGTATAAGTTTGCCAATTCTCACAAAAATTCAAGATTTCTACGCAATAGTAATCGATTTGGTGAACTTAAAGGAGTAGAAGAGACACAATTCAAACAAATCTCTGGTGAATTGAAGTTGACAAGAACTGATTCGCTTAATCGAGATAAGAACACTGTGCCCAAGGAACAACATGCTGACATTCTTGCTGACCAGCAGTATGGTAAGATATTAATTTACTGTGTGCTAACTGCACAGTACCACATTCCAACCCTTTCCAATTTCAACGTTTGATCGGATCGGGTCAGGTTCGTTTTAGCTCATATATGTATATCATTGGTTGGTTAGGTCAGTTAGTTTAAATTGATTGGGTGAAGTGCTTAATTTGTTTTATTGTGGTCCGTCTGATGTACATGCCTCAAGAATTTCTTTACATTTTGGGTGTATGGTGGTATGATAATAGCTTTAATTTCAAGGAAGATGGGACATGATATCACTATCTAACGGACAGGTTTTCGAATCTTAACTGCATTTTATGATTGTTCCAAGAATATACTAAACTGTCCTCACACAGTATTTGTCTTCAAATTTTACACTTCTTAATAGATTGGTTGCACTAGAGATAAACATAGTTTCACGCTTTTGCTGTGAAACTAGCATTCATTGGAGACGATTCCCTACAGTTGAGTTTCACAGTGAAATGTAGTCAATTTGTCTTCTTTCTGCTTCCATCTGTACAGCTCTCGGTACAGCTAAAACAAAATGTTCGAATTCAATTTCCAAGAGTTCCAGAGTCTCCCTTTGTGCATATCTACATTTGCCTACGTATTTCTCCTCTCTTCCTTACGTCTGTCTATCCATCTGCTAGGGGAAAAAAGTTCGGAAACAACTCTAAGATAAATTGTGTCCATGGATCGAACTCAATTTAAAGCCATCTAAGCGGTGTTCAAAACGATAAACTCGAAATAAGGGCAGAAATAGAAATGAAAATTTCTCTATGCAGTAGTACCGCAGGTGGTAGATAAGTGGTGTGGTTGGTACATAATGAGACCTTTAATCGACGGTACAGTAGTTAGCCCGTAGACTGGTGTTGTTGGCCAGCAGCAGCTGTTCAAATTCGAATCTTTTTTTAACAAAAACACTACCTCGTGAGAACGCCAACAATCGCTCTTTCACAATAGCCAATAAAAACATTATTTCAGCGTTTGGTTGGGGTCTCATCCCCTAACAACCACACCAGCCATCCGCCACCTGTGGCACTACTGTATTGAGATATTCTCATTTCTTTGTCTCTCATTTTTATGAGGTTTTCGCTTTGAGCATCGCGTAAATGCCTTCAAATCGAGTTCGACCCCTTTTGACACTATATCTCCGAGTTCTTTCATAACTTTTTCCGCCTCGTATACCGCAAGGGTTTAGACAACTTTGTCTGTCCATTCATTTTTGGACACCCCTAACCCGCACGGTGACTCAATAAGAATCATACACGTAAAATAGGATTTCTATTGATTCTAGAAAAGTCGGGAAGTAAAAAAAGTGACTGTAAATTGGTCTTAGCAATCATTATACATAAGCCGGCACGATTTTATTATGCCAGCAAAAATGAATTCTTGATGATTTTTGACGGGAATTTGCTCAATTTTCGGAAATAGTTCGAAGCTGGTTGAAACCTTGCATGCATATATGAGAACAATCCCTCGGGCACGTGTTTGGTGTTCACGAAAACCAATATTGGTTTTCCTAAAAAATCTTATCACATGTGTCTCAGACACAGAGCATTACCAACTTTACACCAAACTTACAAGAACCTGCGTTGTGCACTTCGTCTGGGTCTAAGAAGTCACAGTGCCCAAGGTGCTTCACTTAGCTAAGCGATAATGATATTTTGGCTCGTTGTCATATTTAAAAAGCATTAGGTAACGTTCTAGTCGCTGTGGAGCTAAAGCCACAAGAGCAAATCTATCATTTTAATAGATTGCACCTTTCGTTAATAATTGAAGACTTCCATTTCAGAAAACAAAACTCCACCCCTGGCTACCAAAAACCTTCCGCCATCAACCACATGGTCTAAGGTCTTGGAAACTGGAACTGGAAAAGTTTCCACCGTATCCAAAATGATCATTAACAATAGCGTCGTAGGCACACCAACTATGGAGGAAAAAGTGAATAAACAACGTCAAGATCAGCGTGATCTTCAAATCTTTGAATTGCTCGAACAAAATCTTAATAATTCTGGAATTTCTCGTGACTCAAACGTAATGCAAGAGTTAATTAAGTACATATCAACAGTTAACAAAATTGAACATCCACAAAAACGACTTGGAGCACAGCAAGAACTCAATTTCAATGAACGTGAAGACAGACATGACGAAAATCTTGTCACCAAATCTTGCAAACGAAGTGTTCGATTCTCAGACGATCATACTGACGATAATGATGTCGAATCGCTCGCCTCAACCGATATTGAGGAAATGGATCTGAGCAAAACCTCAACACCACTGACAAAGACAGCGTTCGAAATGTTCAAGAAAAATTTATTTGCCGATCGTATCGACCAAGATTCAACATTGGTGCCACATAAAAATAATTCGATGCAACTGAGAAATGAAGAGCTAAAACAACGACTCGATGAGTTGCAGTCGGAAATCGAATTATTTCGTCAACAAAATGCTGTTCTAACAAAGTCTATGCGAGAACATGAAATCGAAAAGCTGCAGTGGGAGGAAAGCAAAAACGAAACGATAGAAAAATTGGAGGATGAACGATTGCGTCAGGAAGTTTATTTTCACGATGAACGAATGAAATTAGCTAATGAGCAACGGAAGTTGGACAAACGAGCCAAAGAGCTACGTGCACCTAACCGAAAAGATCGCGAAGATGTGACGAAATTGAAACAAGAAATTGCTGATCTTCAACGAGAATCGGCCAGCAAAGATCAGAAGCATGTTGGTGCACAAGCTCGGTTACGAGCACAAATTCGTAATATGGAAAAAGATTTGAAGGAGTATAGCATGGAAATTGATAATTTAAGAAAAGAAAATAAGAAAATTGAGTCCGAGAATATGAGACTGCGACGACAAAATAACAATAAAATGTTGAATGAGATTAATAAAAATATTGCCAAATTGGCACCGAAAATCGAATTGGAAAATACTACTCCAACAAATTTATTGAGGGGAACTAAACCAGCCCACGAAACCAACGAAGCCAACGATGACGATCATGGAATGCGAGTTCGATCGAAAAGTGTTCCAAATTTAATTCAAGTCAAAGAAATCCCAAAGACCCAGGAATCTGAAGAATCCGAATCCGATACTTCATCATCCTCGTCAACACCTACGCCAGACAACCAACGATCTACTTACTTTAAAACTAAATCCAAATCTTCACCAAACAAAGAAATTATTTCGTTGCCATCTGATCAAATACCAACGTTAGAATCGAATCATTTGGTGAATTTGAAACGAGAAATTGAAAATCATGATGGAAGTAGAGACATTTGGTATGCGAATGGTAATTTAAAGAAAATCTCAGCAGATGAAATGGTTATTCGGATGTTATATTTTAACAAAGACGTCAAGGAAACAAACATACACGAAGGAACGGTGAAATATTACTATGCAGAGGCAAACACATGGCAGACAACTTATTTGGACGGGCTGGAGATATGGGAGTTTCCAGAGTAAGTGTTTTCTATTCTTGTTTTTGCCATTTTATTGGTTCGTAAGTTTTAATCACCGTTGTGAACTAAAGAGAATCTAGTAGCGGGACATAATTCACGATGGTCTGAAAAGCAACTCAGCATAACTGGCTGTGGATATGTTGGCGGGAAAGAATCAGGAACCCTCAAACCCTAAAGGACCGTTTAGTTTTAAACTATAGTTATTATATCTCCCCAGGATTCCTGTGCCATTAGCAGGTTTGTGATTAGAACTGACACATTTGGTTCAACTATATGAAGTCTTTCGAGAATATATCTGTTTGCAACAAAAGATCTCATTAACTTGTGTTCCTGCTGTATCACCTGGAATACATTCAATTATCAGTTCCCTCGTCCGACCACAAATACTTCATTATAAGATGTGTGCCACGTAGGACATTCAAGCTTTTCACCGTTCACAGAGAAAAAAAAAGGAACTCATGTCTAAATTAGACGTAATATTGGCTGGTATAGCCGTATCTTAGACGTGCTATATACTTAAGTTAAAGATGACTATTTTAGCTATTTTATGGCTGTCATTGCTGACAAAATGGAATAATTATGGTTGTGACGTCACATTATGTACTTCATAATACATGCGTTGACCAAATGTGTAAAACTGAGAACCTCGCTGAGAGCACACTAGAGATACAAATGGTCCATTTCGACTAATGTCAATTTCTGAGTTCTATTTTTAAAGCAGAATCGGACAATTCAACAGTCTTGTTTGTTTTCAAATTAAACATACTTCTGAACTGAATTATTATCTTATTTGCATTGAGCAATTCAGTTTTTCGTCAATAAGATGTGAACTACAATTTCACTTGTAGCCATCAGTAAACTACTAAAAGAGACAAGCCAAATTCGAATCCCACTGGAACAAACAAGAGGGATGCAAACTAGCAAAATGCTGCAATCGCTTTAGCAAAGGAAGCCCGAAATTCTTTGGCAAAACTAGACTAAAACGCTTTACAGGGATTATGACTGGTCACTTCGAACTCAATAAACATTTGGCAACAATAGGAATTAACAGCCTCGAGACACACTGACAGCACGCATGGGAAGCAATGGAAAGTAGTGACATATGTTAAAGTGGTCCCACGTCACAGCATCTAAACTGAAGGTCGTAAAAAAAGAGATGTATGGGCGAGTTGTAGTTTTGCAGCACCGAAACACTCGTTTATACGTAAATTGTTCCCACCTTTGACATACTTTACAACTTGTTTCCCATGCGTATTGCAATTTGGCATCGGGTTTGTTTAATAGGAATAAGATTTGACCAAGGTTACGTTAGTACGTGCTATTTCCAGCGAACGTTACGAACGCGCTAGCATAGTAATTTACTCCTCTTTGAGAGGAAACATATTCCTAGGGTGGTTAGTGCAATTACGGGCCACTGCGGTTTAAACAAGCACATCAATACCATGGGCGTCCCACTAAGGGTATTGAAAAATATATGGAAAGACAAAGTGGTCGTAAAACACAACTCGGAGATAAATAGTGTCCAAGGCATTTAGGCGGTACTCAAAGGGAAAAACTCTAATAAATGACAGAAAAAGAAATGAGAATATCTCAATACATGAGTGTCACAGGTGGTGGATGGCTGGTGTGGTTGCCAGGGGAAGAGATAGAACCAAACGCTGAAGTAATGTTCTTGTTAGCTATTGCGAAAGAGCTGTTATTGGCGTTCTCAAGTATTGTTTTTGTTAAAGAAAGGTTCGATTTTGAACAACTGCCATCGGTCAAGAACACCAGTCTCTGGATTAACTACTATACTGTCGATTAAAGTTCTTACCATCTACGAACCATACCGTTCATCTACACCTGTGGCACTACTGCATAGAAATATTTTCATTTCTATGTTTGCCATCATTTCGAGTCTTTCGCTTTTGGCACCGCCTAGATAATTTTAAATCGCGTTCGACCCATGGACTCAATTTATCTCCGAGTTGTTTCCGAACTTTTTTCGCCCAGTGCCCCAAGGTTTTCGACAACTTTGTTTTCTGAACACCCACAGAAGCCACTATGCAACCTTGCATTCCCTTGAAGAGATTTTTTTTTAATTATTTACCGACATATTTATTATGGCTGTCACAGCTAATCGTATGACTGTCAGAGCTAATCGTATGGTGTCACAGCTAATCGTATGACTGTCACAGCTACAGCTAATCGTATGACTGTCACAGCCAATCGTATGACTGTCACAGCTAATCGCTAAATTATCCATTTTTATGTTTGGAACCGTTTTACGTCTGTCAAAATCATCAATTTTTCCCTCTGTGTAGCTCTAACGGTTTCTTGTTCACATACAACGAAATACTGAATATCACATTACTTTTCACATTGCTGAGGGATTAATTAACTCATTGCCATATTAATCAATCCACAATTCATCACTTAATACGGATTTTAATTCTAGTGGCAAAACTGAACATCAGTACAAAGACGGTGGCATTGAGACCCATTTTCCAGATGGTTCTATATGCATAACAAATCCCAACAATATGGAAATAGCTGAAGAATGGAAATACGTTAACGGAACAACAATTGTAATCAAACGTAACGGAGACAAATACTTGAATCTACCAAATGGACAACGAGAAGTTACTACAAAATCTCACACTAGACGCGAGTATCCCGATGGAACAGTGAAAATTAAGTATCCAGATGGTAGCCTAGAAACACGATATTCAAATGGACGGATTCGAATGAGAGATGCGGCTGGTACATTGGTTAGAGATTCGGAAAATTAGTTAAGGAACATGGTAACGGTAACGGTGATTTGTTGAATTATTTATTTTTCTACATTATGTACCTGAGCAATGACGATTAATGAAAAAAACAGTCATGGGTGATTCATTGAATAAAATTGAATTTTATGAAAGTCAGTTCAGGTATCGCAAAATCAAAAAACAAAACCAATTAACACACGCATCAATCAGATTCTTCATTGGATGCATTTTCATCGTCGGGTTTACTTTCTAATGAGAATGGTGGTATCCGACAATCGAATGTGTGACCATCTTCTCGTTCCAATCGAAATGTTCCCCTGCGGAATAACGGATTTTCTTTAGCTGATATTTAATATTAAACCAATCATTGGCAATTACCACATATGTCCACTGGGTGCCTGCAAACTAACGTGACTACTATATTGAAAAGCTGGAAATCTACGATTCAGTATCGGTTCCTGGCCAACGACACCTCTACCACGTACAGTTTCCAAGGTTCCAGACAACGAGAATATTCTCCAATGCCTCTCACGTAACTGCACACTTAAATCACCGAAATTTTCTAAACGAATGCAGTAACGCCACCAATGCACTAATGCTGCCGGTGTTTCACGACATCCCATATAGAAGGGTATCACAGTAACCTGTGGAAATAATGACAGTTAAAGTTTAGGTGTTTGTGTGGAAAAGAAGAAATCAGCAACCTACAAACAGGTCTTGGTTAATCAATTGTGTTAGTTTCAATTTCGTCAAGATATTTTATATGTGTCGTGAGATTTAAATAGACAACTACCACATGCGTAATGTATTCTGGTTATAAGAAAGGATAATAACAATCAATTCGTTAACAATGTTCCAGTAGTGTGGGGTGACTCCCCTTGTATACTCAGTTTTCAGATGCAGGAAAATATGTGGGAGGGAATATAAGCGGGAACTTTCATTACCAAAATTCTTAATGATCAGCACTATACTAGACAGGCGGCGATTCAAAAATAGACTCCTGGGACGATCCCATGGAAATCGTTTCTGAGAAATTATGTCGTTTTCGCTTATTTCAAGGTGTTAGATTTTATGGAAAAGTTATAAGCGACGTTAGATTGTAGGGGAGTCTGATCTTTCACAATCAAACGGAACACATATCTGGCAGATCCTTCGTTCCCATCACCTGGTTCAGTGTTACCTAGACGAATCTATTTGTCTTGACCAGGAACCTTTTTGAAGCGTTCGATCCTAGTCTGGGTATTTCTGACGAATCCAAGGTATAGTTCCCTAGTACTTCCCTTCTAAGAGGCGAGAACCTATGACATTCATATACAACGTGAAGCCCAGTTTCGCCCTCTGTGTTACAAGAACACAGTATGGTATGGGGAAAAAGCGTTTGGTGTGCGCACCCCAGGAGTAGGAGGACCACCAGTTATTGTGCTGTGAAAGCAACCAAGCATTGATCGCCGCCTTAAATACTGATTTGGGGACAGGAATGGTTGCAGTCCAGAAAAGTTATGTTTCGATCCTAGCCTAGCTGGTTTATCCGCTGCTTCATTTCCCAATACGTCGGAATGCCCGGGCCCTCTTGGCGACAGCAAAAATTTCCGCTTGGAAAACGCTCGTATAGTAGTCCAGGTGACTCAGATCTGATCAGTCATATGTTTTCGTGATGTCCACATTGGCTCTGTCACGGTCAATTCTTCTCTCAGGAAGAATAGCCGTGAGCTTTTTATTATCATTTAATTCCATTGGAATCTGATCCCTGGGCATGAATAGGGCCGGATATGATTCCACAGATTTCCCCTTGTCCTACTTCTGCAATTTTTCACCCAGTGGCTATTTCTTACCACCCTATCCGCAGTTGGAAAAGCAGTAGCCTGGATATAACAGTGTAGAGCTATGAGAGTTTTCTCTGTATATCTGATGGCCCCTGTGACACTGTGACATAGATGCATACCAAACGTTGAATCTCACAAAGTTCTTTTCTGGCACATTCAACATTTAGTTACTTCGTACCAGTCTGAATATAGCAAATTACATACGAGCAATGGGGTTAGTGTGTTCGTAAGAGAAGAACATATATACGTTTATTACATCCTCACCCACCAATGCTTACCAATATATATATATATATATGAGCATCCAGAGCTGATTTCACAATTCGACAAAGGATATTTCAAATGAGTGGCAGAATTTCGAAAATCTGTTTCATCGTTACAATATTGAGGAGACATTACTCAAACTGTGTAATATGATGTGGGGAATCTTTGAGAATACATAATGTGTCTCACAAGCGAATCGAAAGATTGCCAAATTAGCAAGTCAATTTCAAGATGAAATCCGCTACAAAAACGGATCCCAATCAGATATCTCTTAGTCCCTAAATCAATTATTTAGAGCCGAGATTCAAGGAAACATAATTCAGGTCACTGGTATTCAGTTAGAGGGCACTGATAAATCACATAGCAACCCGTTTAAAGTACATATTGGTCGATGTTGATCTGGCATTTGTTTCAGCCGTTATGGTCGGTAATTGCCCTAACCATTACCAGAATCTCGTCTCTTATGAGATCTTTAGTTCATTTGTCTGTCCAAGGAAAAATACTATAGCGTTTGCTGTCACTAAGCATTCTCCACGTCAATGAGTGTTTTGTGATAACCCTCTAACTGGTTGGTCACAATTATCAAATTACAATGCATCTGTATTGCAAATGTCTGTTTCTACTCCTCAGTCAAGTTGCGACAAAGTGCGACTTAAAATAATTATTAGACAGAGGTTGAAAAGAGAGAACCATTAATTTAATACAAGAAACTTACTCGTATTCCTTCACTCGTTTCCCGATGAACGTCTGACAATTCTAGCCACGGATGATTTTTCTTCTGCCATGCTCGAAGCGTTTCGTGTGCAGTGAATGGTGGATTTCGATCGGCCGAATGACACAAAAATTTGTCAAATAATTCATGTTGCAATGGTGTTTTTTCACCCGACGAATATGGCAAAATATCTTCGTGAGAAACATAATCCAAGCCTGGAATAGCATACAAACCTCGATTCGACTCTTGGTTGCCCAGAAATGTCACAGCTTCGGTTTGTGCTCTCTATTTAAACAATATTTTGATCATGCAACCGAAACCAGTGACTGAACGGCAAATATACATTAGAAAACACTCACAATGTACGGGCAATCCCTTGAGTCGATCAACACTTGATAAAATGTGTTCGTTTTGCCTTTTGATTCAGGACTAATATTATTTGGTGTACCGTCTTCGGATTTCGCCAATTCAGCATTGTTTGGAAGGTCACGATCATAGACACGAGCTAACCATGGGAATAGAATTACTCCTCGATAACCGAAAATTCGATGTAGGAACAATTGACCAATATCGTATTTGCCCCGAATTTTTGGCTCTTCTAATTTACCCACTTCTGACAATCTGCAAACAAAACAATGATGCGATAAAGTCAAACAATTGCGCGTTTGATTCTATTTGCAGAATTATATAAGGCACAACGATAACTTACTGCACCACGAACAACCTTAACCCAAAATAAACAAAAAAAAAAGAATTTGCATGTGAACACCTTTTGCTTACCGCGAATTATTGATCTTTTGGGTTGACACTAGGCGAATTGTCTTTTGAAAATAAGTAGGACGCACGATTGGATAAACTAACATTATTTTGAGGAGACCCATGATTTGGCATTTATTTTCATTTGACTTGAGAATTGCGATCCTTCGATTTTATTTACATGACGTTTTTGTGACAGCGTTATCAATGCGCATGGCAGAAAATGACTGAACTGACAGAACCATAATATATGCAAATGAACATCCTAAGCCGTGCGTAAGCATGAGCAGCCATAGTCAAGTTCGAATAGTCTGGAAAATTTTAGTATTATTTGGCAATATCTCAGTATGAGAAATCGTTGAATATGTTCAGGGATTATCCGGTACGTATGTTAAGACAAAAACTCAAATTCGCCCATTGGCCGAAAAAGATCCAAGAATCCCAAAGAATATCCTAAAGTTACACCTGAGTCATTCTATTTCAAACAATCAAAGAAGAAAAATTGACTATTTTTAAATTCGTTCATATTGTGTATTTGTATTTTGGATCTACATATGAATGTATGAATCGCGGTGCACAACTTTTTTTTTG
>JANVCI010137775.1:0-11255 GCA_026413465.1 Trichosia splendens | reverse complement strand
CTCACATCACAGTTTTTAACAGTGCATAATACGTTACACTGTCACTTTCTTGTACACTAATTTTCCTATGACTGTGTTAGTAACAGTGCTATGACTGAACTGGTGAAACTTTATGTCCGGCCGCCATCGTTAGTGTCGTAACCTGGTATGTATAACCTTGTATACGATGAATTTGTCCAAAATAACCTTGTCTAACTCTAGGCGTTCCGCTTGTATAAGTTTTGAGAATACACATAAGGGGTTTACCTTTACCAAAAATAGGTACTAGAAGTGTATATGTAAAATGCATACTTATAGGCAATATGATGAGAGATAGATGAGACTAGCAAATTAACCTACTCGTACTCAATCTAATTAATTAAAAATATCACATTGGTGCTGGTTCGGATTCTACCTTAAGCAGGAGGTCCAATTCCGAACAAAATGACCAACTTGTGCAACAGTTCCTTCCCTTCCTTCCTTCCCAAAATAGCTACGCACAATGAGCCCGCAGGAGGCCTCCGTGCTAGTGTTTCATGTTCAACTTGTAAATACGCCTAGATTTAAAAAAAACAAAAAGTACGCGTTAATACACAAAAAATGGAACATTGGTAACGGTTCATAAGGAATAAATCTTCTTTTCATTCGGTCCTGATATCAATTTTCTTGTGTAACTAAGTTCCTTGAAAGGAATTTTCGTTTATGAGAGTAGGATACTCTAATAATTTTCCTTTGTGTTTGGTAAGGGATGCGCTCGAACCTAATTTATTTTTCTTCACCTTCCTTGGATAAATTCGCAGTTACTATAGAACCCACTTGAGATCTCATCTTAGGCTATCGGTTTCAGTACAGACGGTTTTAGTAAGAGTGTTGCGGTGGACACGTGTCTGTTTGCATATGCTGGCAGTTTTCACAAGTATCGTCCCTAATTGAATCATAACAATTCATAAAGCTCTCCCAGACTTTTTTTTCAGTTTTCATGTTTTCATACAAGCTGCCTTCCTATTCTACGAATGGTGTGATGGGTTAATGCTAGAGAACAACCTTAAATGCTGTATAGTAATGTTAGTGTAGATCTTTTTTTACTATTCCTTTATTCTTTACCATGATGATCTAAACCGATGTATTAGAAAGAGAGCACACATTTCAGATTTAGTTTTTTTTTTCGATATAAAGCGTTGTACTAAGGATATCACAGCATTAATCATAATAACATACATCTTGAAAAATCATGACCATGGTGAATTTGAGCGATTGTTGAGGCTACATAGTAAGAAGTCAGTTAATTTCAATAAATACTGTTCACTTCGTTAAGCTAGATTTATTTCTAAATTGTGTGTGAACAGTTCCTTGTCAAAGATTCCAATATTCAATAAAAAACAATAAATACCTCTCACATAGACCATCACCGTTCCTGAAAACAATAGACTGAACTAATGCCATAATATCACTGAGGTGAGAAGTTTTTATGAGACACTCTTTAAACAATTTATGATAGCATGACAAACATTCAAAGAAAACTGTCTCCGTTTACTTTATCTAATACAATTTGTATTGTCTTGATGAAGTCAAATGTGATTCAATGACTAAGTTTATATAAAACTTCAAAATAATAAACGGGCAAAGTTTGTTTTCCAACTAAATTCCTAATGACTATGAAGTAAATTCAAAAATGATCAGATCAACAGTAATGATAACTTGTTCTACATTTCAACATTCCGTCTTAACAGAAATAAGATCCGAATTTCATGACGAAAACCTCAATTCTTTTGTTTCTATAAACTAGCTCTTAAAACATCCTTCCCAACTTCAAATGCTTGGTTAGTTATATCATATTGTTGTCGGTGTACCCCAAGTACAAAGGTATCGTCATGCTATGTTAATGTTTTGTAACGAATCAACTCTTTGGCAAAAATGAATTTCTTATGAGGCAAAGTTTGTGATTGTTTTTCTTAATGTTTTATGTATATGGATAAAGCGAAGGATATGTTTTGTGTTTTACAATGTAGATACAATGGTATAATAAACGTATAAGTTTACAGAGAAACTTGCACGTAAATATTTATTTCTTTTGCAAATAAGCACGATCGGCACGGGGTTTATAAATTTAATTTTAATACGAAATTTTGGATACTATTCAAGATGCTGAGGGTAAAGTTAAAAGCTGTGGATTACAATAGCGTGTATGATGTTAATTTTTAAATTGATTGGCGTAGTAACATTAAACAGCAGGTAAACATTGCGTCTTTGATAATTTTAGATTTATTGATGATTTGTAACGGCAATGTTGCTCAGGGACAGTGTCAGAGAATAGCTAAGAAGTATTGTTTTCTATTTATATGTTGTCTGAAAGTTGTTTGTAGTGAAGGAGATAATGTCGTTTTTGTTCGAGAATGTTTACATATTGGGTAGAGACAAACCAATGACTGGGAATTGTTTGCAATGTAAAAGTATGGAGTATGGAAGCTCCTAGATAGCTCAAATGAAAGAAGAAACTTCGAAGTTTTTTTTTGTACGATTTAAAACTGACAGAACTTTCCATTTTCATTAGAGATTTTCCGACTTTTCTTCAAAATTAACTATTAAATTTATGTTTAAAGTTAAATAACTTTTGAAATTGAATTTGTAGCGAAATTTTTTTTTCTACAAAAATGTGTGCCATTTCATTCTCTACAACTTTGCCGAATTGTGATTTTTTATCTTTAATAGTGTAGGAGCCCGATTTTCCACCATAATACAAGGAATTTTCATATAAAATTTTATGTGAAATTTAGTCAAAAGTTACTGTTTTTGCCCAATTTTATGTGAAATTTAGTCAAAAGTTACTGTTTTGCCCGTTTTCGCCTCAATAAAACACAAAAATTGTTACGAAATGAATGTTATGGAAAACTTTTATCATAGAGTTGTCTCAAACAATAATATTAATTAAAATATGGGGCACTGTAAGAAAGGGGTGGTTTACGGCATTGGAGGAACATGAGTGATCTTCGTCTGATCGCTTGATTGTCACTTCCTGTCGTATTTTGGCAGGCTCAAAATAGTAAATCCCTTTCTTTCAATGGCCAATATTTTAATTAATATTATTGTTTAACTCTTCGCACCCGTCAATAGCCATAAGAAATTGACGTTTCTTTAGAGTTCTAGTATGACTCTACAACTTAACAACTTACACCAAAGTCGTTTATTCAGAGGACAGTAGCCTAATCAGTTAGAGGTGCTATTGTTACATTAAAAATTAATATGGGCAAATAGTCTACTACCTAAGAATTTAGAAGAGGATGAAACGGTGTACCACTTCCTTGGTTCTTACCCATCCTAGATAAAATAAAGCACTTTCATTAGCTTTGATATAAGCTTGGTACCTGAGACCACAGTCGATACTACAGTTTGGAAGGCGTGGTATGCCTTTTTCTATAATCCTGAAATAGATGAAACCATTATTAGTTGGAGAAATAAAGTGATACCCTGTTAAAGTTACCTTCCATTTTATAAAAGACTATTTCGAAGGTTTGTACTGTTTTTTAAACATGCTTCTCTCCGATAAAGTGTTAATAAATTTGCCTTAACGTGATGCTGATCTGATGCGAATTGCTCTTAACACTAGAACGACGGATGCGATCAAAATGACGCCATTTCCAAGAATTTCTTTTCAAAATTCCAGGAATCGTATAGAAATTTTTTGAATCCGTCTTTCTAGTGTTAAACTTTCGGAAACTTAGTGTTTACTGGTATCAATTCACTAGATGATAAAGAATTCTGCTCCCCTCTGAAGATTCTTAGTTAAAATCTTCACCTTTGATTCCGCCAAACTAATGGCAAATTATCTTAATTCTAAAATGGTTTTAATATTGCAATATTCAATTTAAGACTAATCACTTAGTAGTACTGAAAAAGGCACACCACGCCTCCTGCACTGTAGTATCGACTATGGTCACAGCTACCAAGCTTGCACATACCAAAGCTAAGGAAAAATGTATAGCATTTTCTTGTCTTAGCATATTGCGCATACTATTAGAGACGATTCATGCTATTTAAGTAGCACAGAATATCCTTCACGTGGAAATAAATGTCAAATAGAGCTTTAACATAGCGTGAAAGCCGCTGAGTGTAGTGCTTTATTTTATGTGGGATGGGTGAGAACCCAGAAAGAGCTACATCGTTTGATCCTCTTCTAAATTACCGGGTAGAAAACTATTTGCCCATATTGTTTTTTGATGTAACTATAGCACCACTAACTGATTAGGCTACTGCCCTCTGTATAAACGATTTCCGTGTAAGTTGTGGGAACCCTAAGGAAATGTCGATTTTTATGGCTATTGACGGATAGATGAGCCTGAGACAACTCTATGAAATTTCTCCATAACATTCGTTTCGTAACAATTTTTGTGTTTTACTACGACGCCGAAAAGAAACTAGTGTGAAATCAATGCTGAATAGCTTGAGCCTCCTAAGTGTCAAGCAAAGAAAAACTTGGTCAACAATGAGATTCATCTTTAAAATTAAGCACGATATGCTTCCTCAATACCTAAAGGAGTACATCACATATGTTGGTCAAACTCACAGATATCGCCAGTGCAACATTCAACGACTTCCAGCTTGCATTTGAAAAATGGAAACAAACTTTGCAGTTTAAAAAAAAAAAATTAGAAATCTTCATTACTTCATCAACTAAAAAAAAACTTGAAACCTAAATTTTACATGAACTGATGCATTCATTCAAAATGTAATTAACAGCAAGACCAAATAAAATTCAATTATTGAGGCGAAAACAGTAATTTTTGACTAAATACAATTTTATGCGAAAATTCCTTCTATTATGGTGGAAAATCGGGTCGGGATCCTACAAAATCACGGTCTTCGGCAAAGTTGTAAGAAGAAAAATGTGCCACATTTTTGTAGAAAAAAAATTTGTCGCTAAAAATTGTATTTTAAACTTAAATTTCATAGTCAATTTTGAAGAAAAGTCGACAAATCTCTAATGAAAATAGAAATTCTGACAGTTTTAAAACGTGCGAAAAAAAATTTGAACTTTCTTCTTTCATTTGAACTGTCCAGGAACTTCCTAACTCCACTAGTTCCTTCTCTACAATTCATTAAAAATATCTCTGCACTTGAAATTCAAAGTGGGTGGAAGGAGTAATGGGTGGATTTTTTTTTGGCTCCTTGTTTAAAACTCCATAATTTAACATCACAAACAACTCCCAGCTATTGGTTTGTCTCTACCCAAAATGTAAACATTCAGGACGTAATTTCCCTGACTATTACTAAGTGGTTTCGAAATTGTTTGAGCAAAAAACAGCGAATAAAAATAGTTTTAATGTTTGTAGCCAATTAAGGTACCTAGCTGTCATAGATTATTGTTTAAGAGAAGCTAAAATTTCTTGAATTGACAAGTCAAATTGTTCAAAGAGGTCTATTAAAACTTCCTTGATTCCGTTACTTTTTTTCGTTTTTATTTATTTATTATCAACGGCATACATAGCTAACTGATAAATGAGTGAATGAGTGAGAATGAATGAAAAGAAATCAATGATTTAAATGAAAAATGAGAAGAAAAATTTGATAGTTTATAAAAAAATACAAATAGAGATAGAAGAGAAAAATTAAAATTTGGGAGATTTGATTAAGGATGAGGCATACATGAGGTAGAAAGGGAATGAGTGAGTGTAGGAAGATTGTGTTTTTAGAAATAATGTATAATTGCAGGCAAAGCAGTGGAACGAACACATTTACGAAACCTATCTCATGAGTTGCATTGATCAAGTAAATAACCAAATCTATTGAATTTTATTGATATATTATTGACAGGTTCGAAATAGCCATAGATAGAACGATGTTTCGTGTTTAAAAGTACTGGGGAACGTAGCGTTCTAACCGTTCTAACAGATGTTTTAATGACAAAAAGATCATGACAGTCGGGAGCAGTAAAATGGCCATGTCATAAACGAATAAATTGCATTTGGTAATATGTCTCCTGGCTAGTGTTTTGATTCCAATGGAATCGAATCTACTGAAGTAAGACGGCAACCGATAGTTGGCATCTCTTCTTACCGATCTCCTTAGTGCATAAATTAAAAATTGTTTTTGGACTGATTCAATTTTATCTCGATATGTTGAACAGTAGGGAAACCAAACTGCGACAGCATATTCCAAATGTGACCTTACGTGAGCAAAGTATACTCTTCTGAGAGCTTGAACGTTGCGAACGTCATAGCAAACACGCTTCATGAAACCTAGTACATAGTACAATTTTGAGATTATGTAATCCATATGGTAGTTGAAGCTGAGGTTTTCATCAAAATAAATTCCCAAATCACGGATTCGTTTTACGTGAGTTAAAGAAATACCATCGATCTATATGAAATCGAAAATTATTGGTTTTTTGATACCGTGAAACGATATCGTAGTACACTTTCCAATGTTCAAGTCAATTGAATTCGCACCACACATGAAGAGCATCAACATTGCGTTGCAAAGCAAATCAATCAAAGCAATCAAAAATCGTTCTAATTTGTTTAAAAAGTTTGAGATCATAGGCATATAGCAAACATTTTGACGATTTAAAGACCTTCGTCACATCGCCGACGAACAGAAGGAAAAGAAGGGGACCCAGGTATCACATATTGTGACGTACTCTAGCAAAAAGGCTTTAGGAATGTCCGTGTAAATAGCATCTTATTGCAGCTTAGACTCAACAACATTAATTGCATAGTTTGTGAAATCGACTAGGTTTGTGGGGTTAAACGTCTTTTAAGAAAACCGTGTTGCTAATAAATAATTTGCCGTTAAGTAATCGCAAATGATTGATTCAAATAATGTTCCAAAAGTCGGCAAGATGGCAACACCACGGTAATTCACGATATTGTTGCGAGATCCTGATTTGAAAATCAGATTCAAATAAGAGACTTTCCAACGGGACGGGAAGTCACTAGGTGATAACGAGAGATTACGTGAAAACAGGGACTTAGCAGAGTTTTTAAGCAGAGGGAATATATTATCGGGACCGTCACTCTCGCTACTGGTAATGCAGATGTCCTCTGTACACTTTTGATGGATACTCGGATGTTTTTTTTTTCTAGAAGTTTTATACGACCTACATTTAAATGGATCTAAGTTCAAATTATTTTGAGTAGCATTTAGATATAAACGGTATAATGTTCTTTGCATAGTGAAAGACGTGCGGTGATGCGAAACGGAACTTTGACTGAAAAGCGCTTCACAAATTGTCCTAAATAAGAAACCTAATGTAAGCATTTCCCAAATATTAAAAAACTGTTTGCAGTAGAAAGACAAGTATGAAGTCCTCTAATCGAAATGCTCTAGTTTTTTAAAAAATCGCCTCGACAACTATAGCAGACTTAAGGATGCAGAAAAGTTCAATATAAAGTTTTTGAGAGTGTTAAACGACCGCTCGTAATTTTTAATGGGAATTCCATGCACAAGAAATATATGAATCGACCGATGTTGATAACAAACGAAATTCAATTTTTATTATTCGTCTGCATCTCATCAAAAATAAATATGCAATCATAATTTCGTCAAAATTTGTTTATGTTTAGACACAACATTTATAAGATTATTTTTATTAGCATGCGAAATAACAAAAAATTCTGTTTTATTTTTGATAATTCCAAGTAAATTTTCAATTTACAACAATTGTATAAGATAAGAACTTGCCTACTATGGAATACTCATACAAAAATAAATCAATCATTTTTTTTATGGAAACTAGAAGGTGAATGGGTCTCTAAACTCTAATGGGCTATCTTTTTTCCCACGGGAAATAAAATTTAAGCGAAGAAGTGTTACAACTCGGATCTTTAGCGGTCTTCAAAACCATAAAGTATATCATGCTAAGCGTTACAAACGTTTTTGAACCGTTTGCGTTGCCTATAAGGGACCGCTCATAAAATATGTCACGCATAAGGGGGGAGGGGGTTTCGAGACTTGCGTAACAGTTTATGACACGGGGTGAGGGGGGTTCGCTAGTCGCGTGATGTCACGCATGCTCTTTTTTTAACTTTCCCTGACTTTCTTGATTTGTTCTGTTTACTGGTCTTCAGACTTTCTGCGACATAAATTTTCTCGACTCTTACTCATTTTGAAGAGTTTATCCGACTTTCACTAATTTCTTCAGCCCTTTTCCGACCTTTTCGTACTTTCGCCACATTTTCTATCAGAATTTTCTTGAAAGTGTATCACTGACGTAACAGACCGGGGAGAGGATGTAACAGAGGAGAGGAGATTCGACACTTGCGTGACACTCGAGGGAGACGGGGTTCGAAAAATTGCCATTTATGAACGCCTAACCCTCCAAAAGGGTGTATTTCAGGGGAGTCGATATTGCATATGAAAATAGTTAAAAATACCTGGATATACACGAGTTTATTTCGAATTGACTTTCAGCGTGGCGGACTTTACGGATTTTTTTTTATTTTACTTACTTATTTCGTCAACGTCAATAAAACTAACTGACTACTTACATTAATTATTAATATTATCATGTAAACAATCATAAAAAAAAAACATTAAAAAGAAAAGAAAAAAAAATGTGATTTGTTACTACGTAACATTGTGTGATTGCAACTTACAAATTGTGGAGTGGAATTGTTTGCATGACTATACTCACATGGGATCTGCCTGTCTGTCCGTCTGCCCCATAACTCGAGAGATTCGCAAACGATATCGATGATTTTTTTTGTGGTGCGCTTTCCTCTGAGCTTTATATAGTTTAGCGTAGCAATTTTTTTTTATTGTGATTGTTGCTGTGTATTACTGTATGGGCAAAGCGTAATTTAATTTAAATAAGTTATAGAGATTCCGTTTTAAAATGCAATCATTTCTCTTACGTTCTGCGCATGTTTTGTATACATACAGAACGTGCGCAAAACGTATAGAAGAGATTATGAGTCACCATTGGTGGTTTCTTAAAAACTTCGTTACTAAAGCGTTTAACATTAAATATACTCTTTCATACGAGGAGCGTTGGTTCAGTGATGAACGTACTGGCCTTTTGTGAAAAAATCTAGATATATACCTAGATATCTTCCTAGCTTGAAAAGTTGCCTATTGTGAGTGTGATCCCTGTACCGAATTCCGACACCGACTTAACAAATATCCAGTGATTGACACTACCATCACCACAGTCCTAGTTTACGCTACGTCAACCAGATATGTGGGTAAAGGACATACATACAAAGTACTCGCCAATAATTGAGACACAGCCCGAGAAACTACAAATTCTTTAATTAATATCTTAATTATCCAAATGCAAATATCTCCGCTGTAAAGTGGCCTAATGATACTAAAATAGGAGCCGTTCACAAAAATCGTTTTTTTTACCACCTTCCCCTTCCCCCTTCTGTAACCGCCACGATATTCACCAATAAAACGTTAATCTTCGGAAATCGTTTGAGTATGTAACGTCGCATTTGACATCAGTTTTAATAATTATTTCTCAAATATTAAGCAAGCACGCTGTTTTGTTTTTGTTATTTAAATGAACCAGTGTGTGATCCTTGCAACGATTTGTAAATAAATACGTATATGACAACACCCTTGTCTAATTGAAGGCAAGATTACAAAAAGTACTATTAAACAGCTATTAAACTGCATACATGGTGTCTTGTATAAGAAGTGGGATGATTCTTTAACTTATGTGAAGGAAAAAAATAATGACATCTACATATAGAAAAAAATGGAAAATACAGTCTTATCTCTGAAGGTCTGCTTTAAGAAAAACGGATATACGGATTATACTATAAAAACATAGGTACTATTCGAACCTAATCTCTATCACAATTCCCGTTGATCTGAAATGTAGCTTCTTATTTCGTTCATTCCATAATCTATCGAAAATCTAAACTAAATTTCTTTAAATTCGATAAATTATATCCACCAGGTGGCAGTAAATTTCCGCCAATTTCACACAGTTTGATAGGTTTTGATGATGTCTTTACAACGAACCATTATTTTTACATTTGGACAACTTTTAGATGAAGTTTTGAGGAAAAAACGTCAAAAATACGATTTTTAACGAATATTTACCACCAGGTGGCGCTAAATTTCCTCCATTTTTACAGCGCTACAAAAAGTGCTTAAAATGACAAACAATATCTAGAAGTTGTCAAAATGTTACGAATTAGGATGTGCTTGGAAAGATCTTATCAAGACCAATGGAATCCTACGAAATTGGAGGAAAGTTAGTGCCACCTGGTGGTAAATATTCGATACAAATCGCTAGAAAGTTGAAAGTTTTCTGACGTTTTTCCTCAAACCATCTAAAAATTAACAAGATGGTACCATGGGGTTCGTTGGAAAGGTCTCATCAAGACCTATCGAACTGTATGAAATTGGTGGAAATTTACCGCCACCTGGTAGTAAATATTTGGTAAAACTCGCTAATAATTAACATTTTCAATTTTTTTTGTATACATTTCCTCCAAACTTCATCTGAAAATTGACAAAACGTTGCAAACGGAGTTTCGTTGGAAAGGTCCCATCAAGACCTATGAAATTAGGGATATTTTGTTCTAGATCAATCATTTCCCGCATCTCTCTGCAAGATTTCTGAAGATTTCTGAGTGGCTAATCCTCTGGGATATCTCAAAAGTGTTACAAATGTTGAATAAATCTTTGTTAATATATCATGGATAGTTCGTTTCGTATGGGTATAAGACGATGTATAAGATTTTGGTTACACGTTTTATTTTATTTCTTGTTGTTATTGTTTGCTTATTTACGATGTAATTAATATAATCAAAACAAAAAAGAAATTTGGCTTTATTTTGATTTGGAAATATATTAGCGGTTCAAATAACATGACTTTTAAATAATATTCAGAGTAAATAAAACTTGATTTATTCTATTTTTGAATAACTGACTTCAAAGTGCAATTTTCACAAATTTGACATCATGCGGAAGAAAGAAAAAAGTTATAAATTCTTATTATCTAGTGTAAATCACAATTTTTCTAAAGTCTTACAGTTGTCATCGAAAAAACTGAAAAAACTCAAGAAATTAATTTTAATGATGGTTATTTAATGCCTTGTTGGTCTTAAAAAATATTCACAAATACATCTTTCGCTCCTTGTTACAACCTCCTTATTGTTGATTAGTTGATATGTTATTTTGCTTTGATGTTATTGAAGAATGTGTACCGTATTAATCAAAAAACACTCACAGCAAGAATTTAGACGAAATAAAAGGGAGGTCGTAATATATATACAGTGACGAGATTATATTTTCCATTTCTTTATGCGATATCAATGCTATTC
>JANVCI010136664.1:0-11255 GCA_026413465.1 Trichosia splendens | reverse complement strand
TTTACCGCCTAGGCTGTAATACTTTAGAAACATTCATATATGTTGAGTATGAACTGGCATGTATAATGAACTTATTGAAAAGTTTGTAATTTGAATATTTGCTTGTAACCCTAATAGCAGTTTGAAACCATCGTTGCGAGGATATTTGAAAGTATGACACGTTACTGTAACGATTAAGCTGCGTTGCAGCAACGTTGCAACTACATCATGGCAACGTTCCTGTAACGTTTCAACCATTAGTGAGTTTGTATAATCACTCAGTTCTTAACTCAAAAATCCTAGTTACCGCTGCCTCATTTTCCATTTTCATTTTTTCATTTCTTGTCATCGTTTCAAGGCGTCGCATTGTTTGCTGAACATCTACCTAATACTCAAAAAAGAAAAAGTATTCAAGGCATTTCAGTCGTTGTTGTACCCCGTATATTGAAAAAATAGAAGCATTTGGGAACCAAAGAATTTCCTCGATAAGTAAAAAAAGTGAAATTTTAATGGTTACATCAAGTTACGTAATTACGTGATTACGTAATTGCGTTGTTCATTTGGTTTCCTGTTTTTTAGAAGCAAAACTAATATTCCTCGTACGAAGTGTATATCAAATAGATATTGCAACAGTGGTTCGTTTTATAAATTCCATTGCAAGGCCTTGCATTATTAGTTGTTGAACTCCGAATATTCAAAAAAAAGAAAGCTTTTAGTGATTGGAAAAATTCAGGATTTGCAGTCTCTGTAGAACCTCATTTAGTAAGACAATAAATAGAAAGCTTTTGGAGCCGAAGAATTTCCTAGAAAAGTAAGAAAAAATTTAATTTTAGTGGTTACATGATATTACAATTACGTAATTCCGTTGTTCATTTGGTTTTCTGTCATTTAGTAACTGCCAACGCTAATATCCCCCTCAGACGAAGTGTATGCCAAGTAGACATTGTAAAAGTGGTGGGTTTCTTCAACTTTGTTTCAAGACGTTTATTGGTTTTTGAACCCCGGTAAGTCAAAAAGAAAAATAGAAAGCTTTTGGAGCCAAAGAATTTAGTCAAAAAGTAAAAAGTAATGAAATTTTAGTGGACGTGTTAGACGTGGTAACTTATAAACGTGGTTTTCTATCCTGTAACCACTATTCCACTCATACAAAGTGTAAGCCAAATAGATTTGCAATTCCATTGCTTTAATGTTATTCTTCTTCGTTATTTCTAATATAGATTCATGTTTTTTGAATCAAATTGGTTGAAAGAATGTATAATATCAAGGGATGCAACATTCCAAATCGCGTTACTCCTCGCTCTTTTGCTAAACGAGTGAAATTTGCTCTCAAGCAATATTCAGTGCCACCACAAATTTCGATCTCCACTTCTGATAACTCAACGAAACTCTGTTTTCAAGTCTTAAATTGTCAGAATATGTCTGATTGTACAATGGACAGTGACTCTGATACCTTTAGTGACACTGATAGTTCTGATTCCGAGGATGAATGTACAACATGGAACGAAGACATACGAAATGTGTCCATCAAGCACAAATTATCACATCAAGCTATAAATGATATCCTAAAATTTGTAAGAAAACGGCATATCAAAAATGTTCCGGCAGACGCCAGAACTTTATTGAAAACACCTAGGTACGTGGACATTTATGAAATTGGGGGTGGAGAATATTGGTACAATGGAATTTTCAGTAACATCAATAGATTGTTTTCGGGTGTACTAGACAAACCTAAGACTATTCAACTTATGGTTGCCATTGATGGGGTTCCAATTAGTAACAGCTCCAAAAGTCAATTTTGGCCAACTCTTGGGATAATTCATGAATTCAGTTTTTCGCCCTTCGTCATAAATTTATTTCATGGAGATTCTAAACCCGACGATTTTAATGAATATCTGCGACCTACTGTTGATGAATTGAGCGATTTGTTGCAAAATGGAGTTACAGTAGATGGTGAACATATTATAATAAAGTTGCGCTGCTTTTGTTGCGATTCACCTGGTAAAGCGTATATAAAATACATTAAAGGACACAGTGGATACTTTGGGTGTGGATTTTGCTGTGAGGAGGGTGATAGCATTAACCATAAAATGTCATTCAATGAGTTAGATTGCGAGCTTCGTACCGATTGTTCTTTTCGAAATAAAATAAACGAAGAACATCATCATTCAACTTCAATTTTGGAAGAGCTGCCAATCGACATGGTGCATGATTTTCCTAACGATTACCTCCACCTGATTTTACTAGGGGTAACGAAAAAATTAATCACGTACTTCGTTGAAGGCGATAAGTATTTCTCATCAAAAATGTCTGCTCGGGAAATTTTATTGACAAGTATTGATTTGAAAAAAGCTAGAACAACGCAGCCGAAGGAATTTGCTCGGAAAATAAGAAAGTTGGAATGTTTTCACTTCTGGAAAGGAGCTGAATTTCGAACTTTTCTGTTTTATGTTGGAGCAGTGGTTTTAAAATACAGGGTTTCAACTGAAATATATTTTCACTTCCTGGCACTGCATTGTGCAGTACGAATTTGTGCCGGTGAATTTTATAAATCGAAGATAGATATCGCTGATCAACTGTTTCGATATTTTGCTCAAACATTTGGAGAGATTTATGGAATTGAGAACATAATCTACGGCGTACATAACCTGATTCATGTAACCGCTGATGTAAAACGATTTGGAAAGTTAGACTCGTACAGTTGTTTTCCTTCAGAAAGTAAATTATATTATCTTAAGAAGTTAATTCGGAAAGGGGATAGGCCTTTAGCTCAGGTGGCTAAACGTATAATCGAGTATTCTGCCACAGAAGAAATTAAACAAACGCAAGACACTTTCGTTAAGAAGATGAAAAAATCAATTCACAAAAATCCCTTCTGCAATGGAGTTTATCTTGAAATTTATATCAAAACTTTTTGTCTAAACACATCGCCTAAAAACAAATGGTTTTTTACGAAAGACGGACAAATCGTTGAGTTTCTTAATGCAACTTACGTTGATGGGAGAATTATGGTTTATGGTCAGGAGCTGCTAACGAAAACTGATTTTTATGAATATCCACTTAAATCGTCTCTACTGGACATTTATAAATCCGATGGAAAGCAAAGCAGTCCCCAATTATACACTACTTCGTGTATAAAATACAAGATGTTTTCTATGGCTATTGAAGATGACCATTTGGTTTTTTTTCCCCTTCTTCATTCATATTAATTTAATTTCAAAATGTAATTCTTGAATATTGTATATGAGTACAAAGACAAGATAATAATTCTTTCTTCCCATTTTTAGATTTTACAATGTATTTAGTAATTGAAACCACCGAAAAGGACATTAGAAAAGTTTTTTGCGTTCCTAAGTGCTGGATAATAAACAATGTTTTATATTGGCCACCCGTCAAAGATTCACGGAAAATAAATACTCTCCGAAAACTATCAAAATATCCTGAAATTGGATGGTCACAAATTCTTAATTTTAAAACACTAGCGAAAGATATACGTAAGTTTTCAATTATTTCAAATTTTATTCTCAACCGCCGAGAAGTATTGTGCAACCCCCATTATATAGAGTGTGACAGCCTATGTTTTTGATTAAAAATAAAAAAAATTGAAATTCTCTAGAACGCCTATAAAACATTTTCACCACTAAATTTTTCCTTTTTCCAGAATATTTTCGAACCTGAAAAATAAAAACGTTGGAGGCCCACTGGGACCTGTCTCCTCTTGATCGCTATGCCAGCACCTAAGAAACACATAATAAATACAATTAAAATTCATATTTGATTTTGTCTCGTTCTCACTTAAATATCTATAAATTTCGCTGGCGCATATGAGTTCCTTTAGTTCAGTATGTACCGCGCTGGCCTAGTAATCAAGTAAATCGAGGTTCTAGTTTGGACTCTTAACTTTTTTTTCAGGTTAATTCTGACTCAGATCAGAAAGAAATTATTCGAAAACTAGCCATTACGCCACGAACAATGCATAAAACCTTCACTTATACTCACAATCAAACGCTTATAGTGTACACTTACACATATGTAAAAAAGGTGTAATTAATTCATTGATCCGTACATGCATAGAAATGGAGTCCTGTTATCATTAACATCAAACATCACGCATATTTTGATTATTTGTTATGAATTTACTTGCGCAAATAAAAAAAAATTTTTTTTTTTAGGTACAAAGTATTACAACAATTACGAGAATAAGAAAAGTGTAAAAAGGGTGCCGCCCAAACCCTTTTACACTTTATGCTTAATCTACGTAATTGTGTCTCATTAATGAAACACAATCACGTGGAGATTTACTCCACGTGAATTTCAACATCTTGGCTTCAAAGCCGTGATGTTCACACTGAGCTACCGGGGCGGCGTAAGTCATTGTTTTTTTTTCGCACTTGAATATGGAATGAATGAGGTTATTTATAACAGATGGCACACATAACGAATGACGTTGTGCGGGCTTTGTTGTTATATTAGTTTGATAGGATATGAGGCACCATGAACAGTTTTGCTGAGTCAGCAAGATGGTTAGGCTACTGTACTGGTGGTCCCGAGTTCGAGTCGACCTAATTTTTTTTTTTTTTTTGTGTACAGCTGGCACAAATCAAAATGACCCACTCTTAACAAATTTTTTTTTCAACTGTTTTCTGCAGTTGAAAGGTATATGGAGAAAACATTGATTCGTGCCAGCTGTAGAATTCGTCGAGGCTGTTAGCGTTAACATTCATATATTATGTAACACCCTTCATAAGCGAAAACGAAATGTGTTTCTTTGGCATTGACTCATTTTATATCAATTACGTATGTTTTTCTGTTGGTGATGATTACAGCTTGTGTAATTCTGATTTGATGATCAACTTTCCGTCTCGGAAATGATTGTCGTGAGGCTGAGTTCGAAGATGCGTATATTTCGCCGTACCACACCTGAGTGCGAGTGTACCAAAAATTGCCAATGGCAATTTGTGTCACGTTACTTCCTTACAATAAGAAAGCTGTAACTCTCATTGGTGGAGAATTAGGGTGTAAAACGTTATAGAAATAGGGCACTCAAGCTGGTTTTGATATAATTTATATTTCGATAATGTTACACTCACCAAAATAGGATTTTCCGCTGAAAAGTTTTGCGGACAATCAACAAAAGTACTGTCCTTCTTATCTGTCTTGCACGATAAGGAATAGGTACAAAAGAATACTGAAATCGCACATGTCTTATGTAGCAGATGATAATGAAATTTAAAACAGTTCAATGTTATTGTCTTAAGCATTTAGATGATTATTATCAATTATTTTCAGCTACATACAAGGATGCACTGGCAAAAGAAAAAACTCTTGAAATCTACAGTGATAGCGAATCTGTTCAAGAGGATTTGAATAGAAAAAGAGAAAAAAAATTACACCCAATATCTTCAATTCCTCAAGAGTTCGATCTTAGTGAGCAATTCATGTCAGCAGATGAACCACTAGAGGGTAACGAAATCTTGTTCATGTCCTTTTAAGTAGTTCACTAAAACTGTGCAACAACTTTTATAGGAGAATCTCACACCACTCGTTCCTTAGTAGTGTCAGACAACACCAGCAGCGCTATTGCTAGATCAAGTTCAACCAATGGTAAATAAAATTTATATCTGTTTGAGCACGTCGTTTAAAATCTCAAGTATCATTCAGACGTGAATAACCTGAGAATTGAGAGAACAGAAAATGAGTTGCCTGTACCAATTGGCAGGCGGCATGCAATATCTCTGATTTCTCTTGTTTGAAAATGGAAATGTAAACTGAAAAGATATTACAATGAATCATTTTCTATAGGTAATGCCGGAAGTTCCGAAACAGTCATAGGTAATATCGTAAGCAATTACGTTATTACAGAATCAAGTTCGTTGAAGATCTCGACCAATCCATTTATTGGTAAATGAACTCGTAAATAAATGTTTTAATTATTCGAGCAATAGAGAAATCATGCTTCGGTATCGTTTCTATTTAAAGATAACTAAGTTACTGATTTGATAGATTTCGAATATGAAGAAAATTGATTCTTTTTACAGACTGCTTGACAACCATATCGAATAACCAGAATAGCTTCATTCTTCCTGAAAGTACAATTTTTATTAGGTATAATTTGATCAATTCAAAAACTTGAATGTTTAGATTCTAATGGGGACGTAAGCAACGCATCAAAAGGTAGCAATAACAATCGTTTTACAATTATAGAAGATATAATTTTGTCACAATCGAACGAAAACTTGCTACTTTCAAATGGTAATTAAATATGCAGATACAGATAATTACAGTTGCTCAAAATCGAGCTTATAAATTCTAAAGGCGAAGGAGAAGAAAATGAGACTAATAAACTTCTGAAACTTATTCTTAATCAAAATGCTGCCCTCCATGCTAAAGTCGATATGGTTTTGGAGCGACAAGACGAAGAACGGCAAAAGAATTTGGAACGCCAGAATAATTTGGAACAACAGCCCAATTTGGATTGGCGACACACTTTCAAACGGCAAGTCAACAACCGCAAACCTCGACAATCAGCTCCCGAAAACTTTGAGAATGAGACAATTCCCTTTCAATTTCCTCTAAGAAGTTTAGATGGTATTGGAGATTTGGAAGCAACTTCAACGAACAATTTGAAAATAAAATCTAGTCTGGTAGTCTGGTTTAAAAATAATTACCAGAAACATCATATTTCGGTTGGAATGCGTCTATTTCAGCCTAAATATTATGCCTCTGCTCAAAAATTTATCTAATGTTTAAGTTCAACAGATACACACCTTGACACAATTTGGTGGAGATGATCCAAACAAATGCATCAGAGCAATTCTCGCGTTCTTGTTCGATGATGAATTGATAGATTTGTTCACCTGGTGTGGAATGAACGATAAACACGTTTTTTCCGTTTTCGAGACAATACACAAAATGATTAAGGTAGCTGTTCGAAGTCATTTTGATTGTACGGATGCTCAATATAAATTCTACTGCCAAGAATACATGAAGCAAGCAAGTACACGCATCAAACGAAGAAATGTAAAAATAAGGAAAGAAAATATAGGCCCTTTTTAATTGGTGTCTTTTTCGTTGGTCCATTTTTGATCATTAATTGCATTTGTTTAATTTTTGTCTGATTTCCTGTTTTTAATTTAAAGATGTTTAATTAAATAAAACTGTTTATTTTAAAAGCCATATTTTGATACTGTAACTTGTTTCTATACGTAGTTTGCAGAGTCCTCTGTTGAGACATCACCATTTTGTTGTATGTAAAATGTTAATTTATACACAGAAGTGTTCGCTATCATCTCCTGTTCATTCGCTGTCATTACGGATTCATTTTCGCAGTCACTACCGGTTCAACCGTACTCATTACCGGTTCAACCGCACTCATTACCGTTTCAACCGCACTTATTACCGGTTCAACCGCACTTATTACCGGTTCAACCTCATTGCCGATTCAACCGCACTCATTACCGGTCATTCCAAATTATTACCGCAGTGTTGTGAAACTGAAACGTTTCGTCTACGTTTTGTGAAGGTTTCTACAACGTTGATCCAACCAACGAAATCGAAATATTTTTTAAGTTGCTGCCACTTGCAACTGTTATTAGGGTAACTAAAAGACGGCACAATTAAGGAGCCCCGGAGAGAAGCGTAGGGGCACGACACTACTGCATAAAACAAAGGATGATTGTTTATATTATTTTTTTTGGCCCGGAGCGAAGCGGAGGGCCGCAAAAAATCTCCCGTGCTCGAGGGCTCGGGCAAAATACGTCACAAACGATTTCACCCAAAAGTAACTAATTTAAATTATTTCCAAAGGCACTATTCTGAGTTACTAATTTCTTTCCAAGTAAAATCCTTCGTACTATTTAATTTTTTAGTTGACGTTTATCATCTTTATTGAAAATTTACATTTTTTATTGAACGAAGTTTAAATTTTTCAGTGCACATTTATTATTTGTAGTGTATGAAGTTTATTGGGAAAAATTAATTTTTTTGGTGGAAGGTTATCTTATTTCTATTCGAAGAAGTTGAATTATTTACTCGAAGATTTATTACGGTTCGAAAAAAACTTTTGATATGTGATAGAGGCCCTCTTGAAACGTGGAAAAGCCAAGGTCCTGATTTTTTCTCAATTTTTTGGTTTTGGAATGGATTAGGGAGGGAAGCTCATCATTTCGGATGTTGAAATCTACAGGATTTTGAGAAGTTCCGTTGGCTTTTTTGAATTTTCTGATGTATTTAGGACATTGTATAGGTGTGTGATTGTGAGTTTCTAGATTAGGAATGTTGCTTGGGATTCTCTCTTTAATCTATGGGATCTTATTAACTTCCATCAGGATTTGTGCATTTTCTTATATATTTAAGAAATTGTGAAGGTGGGTGAACATGAGTTCCTATATTTTGGATCTTCTTTGGGATTCCTTTTTGGAACTATGCGGTCATATTAACTTCCATCATTCTGTGCAATCACTGAATAACTCTTTCAGTACTTATTTTTTTGAAGACAAACTCGATTTTTTGAAAAAATGTCGATAAATCTTATTTCTGTGCAAAGTGATTATTAATGCCAATGCTATTAGGATGCTTAAAATGAAACATTTTTGTGACATCTTTTCTTATACATAACATGTTTCTTCGAGGTCATCAGAGTGGAGAGGTCGGATCCAATCTCTTTCCCAGCTCTAGAACTTAGGAAATTTCATTGGTTCCATAGGTTCCAAACGTTGCTATTCTAAAGGCAACTGGCTATTATACAGAAAAACTTTAGAAAGTAAAATTGACTTGACACAATCAGGTGTAATCTAAAGAAAAACACAGATAAATAAAAGATGCAGAAAATATCGCTGTTCCTCTTCAGGAAAACGAGCTTGACCCACTAACTCGTCACTTAACATCGTATTATTTTTACGTAACTGCTTATGTAGGCATGCTCAAAGAAACCACTCGCCATATGTCAAGAAACTAGTTAACCTTCTAAACAGGAAGTTTACGAAACTCCTAAGAAACAAATATAAAAGGATCCCCTTACTGAAAGACTCTTCTATTCAGATTTTACTCACTGACGAAATAGGCAAGAACTTCAACTTGGCTCACTATACCACACTTAATGAACACAGTAATCAATTGACAGAATACGCTGTCAAGGGTACATCATTGATCATTAACTTACTAACTCCAGAAATCAACGAGGCAATTCTTCCTACCCCTAAGGAAATCAAAGGGATAATTAAAAAACTGAAGATCAATAAAGGTCCTGGGGCAGACAAGATTAGTAATATCCTAATCAAAAAAGTGAAACGAAAAGCTATCGTGCATCTCATGTATATCTTTAAAGCCTGCATAATACTCAGCTATTTTCCTGATGACTGCAAATATGCCAAAATAATCCCAATTTCAAAGTCGGGAACAGACCCTTCCAATGCATCCAGTTATAGACCCATCCCATTCCAAATGAAGAATTTGGCTTTCATTATAATCATTCAACCAACCATCAACTGATGCGTGTAGCTAAACACATTACTGATTATTTTTCAACGCAAAAGTCCACGGGTGTGCTGACATTTGACATAGAAAAAGCATTCGATAGTGTGGGGCACAAAGAACTTGTGCATAAAATGTTCAAATTAAAATTTCCGTAGAACGTCATCAAATTTTGGCATGCGACTTTTCGAAAGTAATTGAGAATTATCGATACTGAAAATATATCGACAATTATCGATAGGTTGAATTATCGATAACTTTTGTGATTATCGATAATTTTGATAGTTTTGAGAGTGTCTGTTGAAATATGTGGTCTAAGTTATCGCGAGTTATAGAGACTCTGAAGAAGATTTTTATCCAGAAAATTTCTAAAATTATTGATAATCTCAAAATTATCGATAATCACAAAAGTTATCGATAAATCATCCGATCGATAATCCATTTTTAAAATTATCGATAGGTCGACAATCGATAATTACCGATAATTTATCGACCGGTAGAATTATCGCCCATTTCTAAGCAAATTGATAGTCTTTCTTATCCAAAAGAACATTTGTAGTTTCAATCAACGGAACCGAATCCAAAGTGTATAGCATTGTCGCTGGTGTCCCTCAGGGCAGTGTACTTAGCCCAGCCCTCTTTTATATTTACACATGTGATCTAATCATTATGAAAAGTGAAAATAGGATGTTCGCAGACGACACCACAATACAGTATTCTGCTAAGAATCCCAAGAAAATACTTAATAATCTCAATGCTGCTAGTAAGCAACTATCCCTATATTGTTTCAAATGGAAAATTAAACTGAATGCTGGAAAAACGAAAGCAGCATTTTTTTTCTAGAAGGAGAACTTCTTAGTTGTATCTCCAAGAAAGTCTCTGTTCTTAATTCAAAGATTTCTTGGTAAAACAGCGTCAAACACTATGTTTAACGCTTGATAAGACTCTCACTTACAATAAGCACACTGATCTTACTATTGAAAGAGCATCAAAACGTCTTGCTATACTTTATCCTGTGCTAAAATATAATTCTAAGCTGAACACTTCCATCAAAATCATAGTTTACAATGCAATTATTCGCAGTACCCTGCTTTACGCTTGCCCCGTATGGAGTAATTGTGCCGAAATGCATATTAAGAAACTGCAATTGTTTCAAAATAAATGTCTGAAAATGATTTACAATCTGCCTCGTAATTTCCCGATCCATGTTCTACATGGAATCGATAAGTTTCCAACTATCAAGGAACAAATTTCCAAAATATCCATTAATTTTAAAAGTAAATTACCACTATCTCAAAACCAATTGATTCAGAACCTGTAATGAGAAGCTGTCTCTGCTACATGTTATTTACAATTTTCTTATTTTAGTCTTGATGCTGAAACTAAATGTTTTCTAAGTAAAAAAATAATTCATTTGGAGTTTTTTTGCAAATTTTTCTTCTGCCTAAAATGTTTGATTCAAAATATATATAAACAGTAAAATACTCTATGTAAAATAATACAGACCTAACATAATGTTGGATTCTAGATTGAAAAGCAAGTAATGCTGAACACTATATTCGCAAATATCTATTATTTGCTAATTGTAATGTAAATCTTGAAATAAATAATATAAAAAAAAGGTTCCATCGCGTTTCTTGCGTACCCTTATGGATTTAAGGTATGGTGAATGTGGCCATAGGTGAGTTCCTGGACTGAAGTGGATCCGCCTCTTCCCGAGATTTTTTACCAGTTATAGGTATTTAACCGATGTAGAATAATATTCTGACTTCGAAAAACTTTACATACACAGGATGTAAAAAATTAAT
>JANVCI010135553.1:0-11257 GCA_026413465.1 Trichosia splendens | reverse complement strand
TTTTCGTTTTCAGGTCTTCCAGAGTAAAGAAGAGTTTCTCCAGTCGATAATCTTCGTTTGCCACTCTCCTTCCACTAAATCCGAGTAATTCCAACTTGTAATTTCCGAATTCTCGAGCGATTTGTGCGAGTTTCGTAGCTTCCGATATTGAGCGTATATTCCAGATTCCAAAGCGTGTCCGTGTTAGTGTGCCAAAATTCGTCAACGTATCTTGCCATTTTTACATCCGAGGCCTTTTTTCGACACTTCTTTTGTAGGATTTCGGTAGAGCAGGGAACAAATCTTCAGCTACCTAGTCTGGTGGTGCGTAAACACCTTTATGCGGCCAGATTCGCGTTTCGCCTTTTCCGTTAGCCGTGACCTAGTTTCCCCGGGGGATTGGTTAGCTTCAACTAGGTTGCTCACATTTCCAGCCAAGGCACGATCGTGGACGTCGGAGTAGGACTTGAGAAGCAGAGGCTAAGGTTTGTTAACAGGAAGCAACACACTGATTCGCATACTTATACTTCCCCTTTGCCAGGAATGTACAACTTTTCTGCAAAAAGAAAAATTGACCGTAATATCAAATTGCTTCGAAAAACCTCATAATGTTCCAAGAAATATCGAAAAATGTTACAAATTTTAAAAATTATGAGTGCGTGAGAAGCCTGCAACTGAATTGCCTTTAGCGTATACTTCTCCTTCTTCATGCAACTAAAATGAAAAAATTACTTTTTCTTTCAGTCATCGCACAACGAGGCTTTTTCAAAGATCCAGCATTCATCAACTACCTGAAATATCTTCTATACTGGAAGGAACCTGAATATGCTCGCTATCTAAAGTATCCAATGTGCTTATATTTTTTGGATTTGTTACAGTATGAGCACTTTCGTCGTGAAATTGTCAACTCACAATGTTGCAAATTCATTGATGATCAGGCAATTTTACTATGGCAACATTATACCCGACGACGAACAAAATTATTTTCGATCCATAATGGTGTCATTCAAATGGACAGAGAACCAACTAATTCCAATCAAAATGGGACAAATGGTGTCGGCAGTCAGAAAGTCACTTAAACGTAGATGTTCAATCAGACGCCAAATGTGTTTTTTAACGGAAAATTTATTGATATTAAAAATGATTTAACAAAAACGATGTCTGGAGTTGATCAATTTAACGCATTAGCATATTGAAACTCTGGACTGTTTTCATACTCACACATATCCAAAGCAACAACACAGCTCTCCTTTACCACTCGTTTGTCGTCATTTAAATATTTATTCAAAATGTTAACACATTCGTCTGTGGCTATAGCACCCAAAGCTTCGGCACATTCATGTCGAACCATTTCATTTTCATTTTCGTCCCGTAAACTTGCAACCAAATATGGAATGCTACATTCTTCCTGTAATTGTCCCAACACAAATGCTATCTCGTGGCGAAATAATGCACTGCCACACTTTAATCCTTCGCTTAGTGCCAAAACACTTTCGTTTGTGCGTAAGTTTCGTAAACTGAACATGGCTCGATAGCGATCGAATAATTTAGCTTCGTCATTCAGTAATGTTGCTTTTAGTTCTGGAATATTTTTCGAATTTGACGGCGGAGACGGATCAACAGAGGCGTAAGGGTTGTTATCTTCAACTTTATCGGAATTGTTAGTAAGCCAGTTGATACGATCCAATGCAATTTCACAGGTTTCGGCTACTTCAACAACCGGATCTTGGGCAAACTTTTCCAATACTAGCTTAACGTCAGAATGTCCAATAGCGCCTAATGCTTCAGCTGAAATAGAAAAAATTTTTTTTTCTAATTAATGCCGTTCAGCATGAGAAGGAACGGTGGATGACTGGTTAATATCTATTTCTCTGTCCCAGTCTACCCATCACTCGTTGCGAATTCAAAACATTGAAGAGCCCACATTTTATGAAGTGAGGCGAGTTGTTTTACGGCTCAAGAACAACAAAATACCGGGTTCATACAACTTACCAGGAGAACTTTTTAAGTGTGGTGGTGAAGCGTTCATTGTAAGCTTGCATGAACTTGTTCTGCAAACATGGAGGACGGAAACCATGTCGAATAAACGACTGCTCGGCTATCAAATGCTTTTTTACAAGAAAGAAGACAAGTTAGACTGTTGTAACTACAGAGGAATAATTCTGTTAAACCTAGATACAAGATCTTTGTTAATGTTTTGTATCGACGCTTTCTGCAATATGCAGAAGCGAACATCAGCAAAAATGAATGTGGCTTTCGTATTGATCGATCTACAACTGATCAGCTGTCTGGAATGAGGCAGATTTTGGAAAAGTGCAGGAGTTCAACATCGAAACGCACTACTTGTTTATTGATTTTAAGGCAACATACGACAGCGTTATTAGATTAAAATCCAAAGAAAGGAAAAAAATATTCGTGAGTTGAAATATAAAATAGATGAGACTGGGCAAAGGTGGAGTAAGCATGGATACCAATTAGAACGTGGAAGTCCTCTAGACTGTCAAAGCTGGAATCTTTTCAAAATGTCTATTCTTAAGACGCCTTGAGACCAGTACATCGGATGCTGCATGAACCGAGGTAAGCTATGGAGAATGATGTAGGGTAGCAATTGGTTATGGAGTATCATAATGGAATTCAGTTTCCCGGAAAAACTGATCGCCCTAAGCAGAATGATGCTTACAAATGTAAAATCTCAGGCTTACGAGACACCATGGCAACCATTCTCTTCAACATTGCCCTCGAAAAGGCAATTAGGAGTTACGGCGGCGTGGAAACTAACTCACCAAGTCGATTATTGGGTTATGCTGATGATGCAAATTTGGTTGGAAGGATAGCGGATGTTAAAGGAAACTACACGATGTTTGAGAATGCGGCAAGACCCATGGATCTCGAAGTCAGTGAAAAAAAACAAAGTATATGGTCACGTTATCGTCAAATTCGAGATCACCAGCCCAAGCATCTTTGAAACGGTTCATAGCTTTATCTACCTTGAATCACAGGTAAATAGCGAAAATAGCATTGGTGAGGAAATTCGAAGGAGAGTTACACTTGGAAGCAGGTCAAATCAGAAACGCTCCACCGCAGTCTAAAGTGTGAGTTATATCGATCGTTTGCAAGGCTAACCGTAACGTGGTGCATGCGTGGTGCCTGACTCATAAAGACGAACGGAACGGTTCCTGAGAGTGTTCGAGAGAGGAATTCTTCAGAGTTCCGATTGGAGAAGCCGGTTGGAGGAGGTCAAAACCGATAAACGGTTGTAGCGCTCGGTTAAGTAAGTAAGCATATGGGATTTTTTCTCCATTACTGTTACGGTTATCCCCCGCCATTTTAGGTACAACAACAACAAAATCGAGATGGCGGATTTTGAGACCCGTTCAGGCTAACATGAAGCTCACCAATGGTGGTGGCAGTTCAAACAGTTGGAAATTACGAAAATTGACTACATCTGCATGGCAAAGGGTCACAGATGGTGGGTTGGTGGTGCGATTCGTAGGTAGTGAGAGGTGACATGAACAATCATGACGAAGCTTGAAGAGTAAATTTTTGAAAGTGGTCTGGATGGGTATTGGGTATTGAAAGCTTACAAGTAGGACCCTTTTCATAAAAAAGGGTGGGTTGGTGGGCATCTGCTTATCATCACCGGTGGAGAGGGTGAGACCCCTTTCCCAATGTTGAAGAGAAAACCTATCGAAATGGTGTGGGTTGATGTGACACCTGTACAAATTTGGATCTGTTTTCATATAAAATGGTGTTGAGAAAATGGAACATGCTGGTATTGGTAGATGATGTGACCCCTTATATAACGTTTAAGAGAAAACGCTGCAGTCTGCATGCGTAGTGGCACATGTACAAAGGTTCAACCATGCCATAAATTAAACTGATACCTATATATCATTTGGTAGGGGTTTTCACCTACGAATCAACCGACCATTATTAACCCTTCGTCATGCAGATGTAGTCAATTACATTTTTGTAATTTTTAATTTTGAACTGCCACCACCGCCAGTGATTAAATTGCCGCGGACCAAAAAGTGTACAGTTGGTGTTTGGGTCTGGTCCTGTACCAATTTCACCATTAGACGTGGCAGTGTAAAGGTATGATTCTCACTTCCGAACAAAATGTTCCTGGTTCAAACCCAGGCTCGGGAATAAATTACAAATGTGATATTGCTTTACATTGTATTCCACAAGTTAACCCAAGCTTTACTTACTTACTTACTTAACTCAAACTTTAGGTAGTTAGAATGAAATAATTCTAACGAAAATATGTGGAATGCACGATTGACATGAATGATTTACCCATACATCGATACGTGATTTCATCACTTCACTGTTTTCATTGTTAATACTTACTGTCGGTCAATTAGGCAAAAAGCCCGTTGACTCAGTGTTTGTTTTTAATTGATGAGAGCTTGGTCAGAGATTTCCTCTAATAACGGTCCTGCGATTAGTGTAGCAGAATTTCTAACACTGTTTCAGGACTGATGAAGATACAGTGTGTTTTCAGTAGTGTAAAGAACTAATTTCTAATTCTAACCATTAGACAATGTAGCTCTGTTCCACCTAATAAGAGTTTGAACGGCATTGTGCTGGTAGGACCATGAACACTGTTTAACAGAAAATTGCACATCTAGCAACTGGTAGCTAAAGGTAGCATGCAACCCTGACGTGACTATAGCTCACGTGGTCACAATTAATATTTCCGTCCTGCCTGAATTTTTATTAGAGACATAGTCATCGACGTGACACTGCATAAGTTACATGTGGAAAAAAAGTAAGATAAACTATTGCTATCGCTAGCAGTTGAATGACGACATGAATTAACTCCGCCCCCGATATGACGATATCGTCCCCGATATGACGATAAAATAGCTAGGGATGCTATTGTGGTTGTGTTAGCTTTTGTACAAGGAAAATCTTCAATACGGCTTTTGCGGACTGAAGCTCTTGCCGAATAAAATTTGTATAACAGGCTTGTCGCGAGATAAAAAATAATCGTTGGCTTCGCCACAGACCTTGTTTCCATAAAATACCATCCGGGCTTCCGTTCGGGTGATAATCCTTTGAAGATGTTAAAGATATTATTGCATCGCATCGCATCGCAGCCGACCGCTAACGTATTAATTGAAGTCACTAGCAGCACATCAAATTGTAAATTCATGTTACTATAACGTCTTATCAAAGCGTTTGTACGTCCTATGAATTGTATTTCCTCACCAAATACATTGACTACGTCAAAAACTATGAGACTGTGTTGGAATCGACGGTGGTGGCAGTTGAAAGTTGAAAATTACGAAAGATAGATTGACTACATCTGCATGACGAAGGGTCACAGATAGTCGGTTGGTGGTGCGATTCGTATAGGTAGTGAGACTCCTACCGTACTATGAAGGGAAAACTTTTGGATGTGATCTTGATGGGTAGTGGAACTGGAACAAAGTCGAATCTTTTTTAAAAAAAGGGTGGGCGGGTGCTTAGATGGTGGTATTGAAAGAGGGTGAGACCCCTTTCCCAACATTGCAGAGAAAACTTATCGAAATGATGTTGGTTGGATCTTTTTTCATTAATCCATCCTTACACACAAAGATACATACCAGCTTCATGTCGCACCATAGGTTCCTGTCGAACATCCTCCAGTACCGATACTAGGTATGGAATTGCAACAATATCCTGCATTTGACCAAGGCAATAGGCAAGTTCATGTTTAAGCAAAGCTGATTCATCTTTAAAACAATCCGCAATCGATTTGATGCATTGCTGTCCGCCAATATTTTTCAACGTAAAAAGTGCACGAAACCTTTCTTTGCTATGAAATAAATAAACATGAAGTTGAATTTACATTTCCTTGTCCACAACAATTTAAAAATGGAAATGAAATAAAACAAACATATTTTAATGCGAAGGTGGTGACTTACAGCGGTCGACTTGGATCGTTCAGTACATTTCCAATGGATTGTAATTTACTGTCGTCCACTTTAACCATTTTTTGAGGGATATTTGGTCGTGACTGACGTTGTACTGCGTGAAAAGAGTATTTTCGATTTTACTACAAACAAACGTAACCTCAACCAAATATCATGACCGCAACAATGTCATGATGTCTTCGGTGACTGCGTACTTTGTAACGTACAAAGTAGATAGATAGATAGGTAGATAGGATAACCATATGATTAGTAAATAAAATCAAATTCAAAAACATGGACAACGTTCAGCATATCGAAGACTTTTACGGTGTTTACTTATTGTGCAGTAAAAGTGAAATTGCGAAATATCAAAATAAGATCTATATCGGATTTACAGTCAACCCGAATCGGCGTATAAATCAGCACAATAAAGGACGATTATTTGGTGGTGCTAAGAAAACAGAGAGCCGGGGACCGTGGTAAGCGTTCTCATACATTTTGATATTCATCTTAAGAAAAGTTGTTTTCATTCTCTCTAAGTACAACGTCGACCTTGCTCTGCTAGGATTTGTAGTTTCTTATCAGTGGAACAACCTCTTATGGTAATGGCAATTCTTCATCCCAATTCTTTGAACGATTGGATATTCACAGAAGGTGAATCTTTTTCCCGTCGACAGTCAGTCGTCTAAATATTCTCCTGCTTCCTCTGAACATAGTTGTAGTATATTTATTATGTCTCGAAGCACAAAGGCTTGCCTTACTAGTCCATATTATCGCAAGTGTACGTACAAGCAAGCGAAAATAGAACTATAAGGTGTTTAACAGCGCCAAATTATAATTTCACATTGTCCACGGCTGAGCCGTGACGGATCGGAACAAATATAGAGTCAATACCGCAACGTTTTTATTTGCCCACGTATGGAACGCTACAATTTGGCGCTGTTAAACGCCTTATATTATGTGTCGTGTCGTGCCGTACGGTGAAATTGTACAAGTTTCAAAATCAACAGTATTTCTGATCACTCAGTACGTTACCTCCATCGATCGTATATTAATTCTGAATGAAATTTGGATGATAGCGTTTTCTAATTTTAGCCTAGAACTTGGGAGATACGTTGATTCGTCGGACAAGAGCATCACTAAGCCTCGACCCGGCATGAAAAACCAAATAAGTGCACTGTTCTTTAATTAACTTAAGTTCTTAACAATCCACGAGTCTGAATTGTTGCTGGCATTTAAGATTGCAGGCAGGTAGTAAGGACAAAATAATGTGTCTAGAGAAATGGATTAGAGTGGTTTTGGAACAAACGACCTGTTCCTGTCGGATCATTACTTGCTCGGGCACCTAATCAACCGCCAACAACTCTTCTGACATTAGGTCTTCTCAGATTCAGGAGGTTTTTACTCCATTTATCAGAAAGGGCCAGTTCTTGATGATCTCCTTCCTGATAAACTTTGTTGCGCCAAGCCAGGGTTCGGGGCCCGTATACGTTTCTGCTGAGCCTCTATACCAGGATACTGTATATTATGTCTGCAAAAGTTGGTAATATGCAGTGCATATTGTACAACATGAAGGTAAATGAGTCATGAGTCTTCAGTTTTTTTTTTCCAAAATGTCTAGAATTTAGGATGTGATTCCAAAAACCTAACCGAAATTAAAGTTTTATGTTCCAAAATTAACAAAAAGCCTGATTGAACACCAAGCATTCAGGCACTCATATCCTCAAAATATGTAAAGTTCGTGACGTAAAAACCTATTAAACAATAAACATCCCATCAGTTCATTTGAAAATTCCAAACAAAACTTGAAATAATATTGTTTTTTTTAATTTTCTTTGTGGCGTCCGGAGAACACATTGTAGATCAATATTGTTTTCGTTGACCGTCTTCGAGTTCCGCCGTGGCTATAAAAATTTTATTTGTAATTTTCATACAGACTGCAGACACGCCGACTTCCGTTTTCGTCGTGGGGGGTAAGTGGCCTATCGACTTTTTTGGGGTGGTTCATTCTGTAGGTGTGGGAAGCGAGATCAGGTCCGAGTTGGGGTATAATAGTGCAGCAACCTTGTGTTTTTAGTCTTAGGCAAGAGAACATAGGGCATTCACATATTATGTGAAAACCCGTTTCATCGCTCAAGCCGCAATTACTAAGTCTCTCGGCATTAAAAGGACTGGATCAAATATAGTTGTGTGGATTTGGCCGTAGCTACATAGTCATTGGCTTGAATAAAGATATAAAGTGGTGGTAGGTCTAGGAGGACCTCCATGGCAGTTGTTGCTGTTGAGCTCATTGTATCTGTGGCATCTAATCTTTGAATCTCATTATAATCTTTGAATATCGCCAAGTTCTTTCCTGTCATATTTGATGTTTAGTCTTGGCCACTAGACAGCACACCCGTAACAAATCATGGGTCTAATAATAGCTGCATCACTGTTTACTTATAGGCCGAGCGACTACCTCATCATGCCTCTGTGGGTTCGAAGAGATACAGCCAATAGGTTCTCATAACATTCATTTGGGATAAAGGAGTCTGGAACAAGGGATTGTCGATCTGTGTTCGTGCTTAACGAGGTGCCTGGCGCGTAATCTCACCAAAGCTAGCGTAGCATAACGATTAAGCAACTATGATCAGAAGACTAATTTGTTTAAGTAAAGGTTTCGTGAGATGATGCTGATATGTTTATATACGACATGTTTACTTGTGTGACTCTTTATTGTTCTCGATGGTTTGTTCCTATGTACATTTTCAATGTGAATTTCTAACATATTTCGCAATAAATTAAAAACATTAAAGCTTTTCACGATAAAATCACTTTCATTCAATACTCACTCAGTCTTCTTCCTATCCGACGACTTTCTTAAAGACTTTTGAATGCTCGGAACTACTTCTGTGAATATAATTGTCCCTAAAAATACTAAAATCGTTCCGATCCAATGGTAAATGGTAAATGGATTATTAAAATAGACAATCGAAAATAGTAGCGAAACAAATTTTCGTAGTGTAACAACTAACGTAACAACTAACGATGAACATTCTGTAGTTAAAATATAAACGGAACTAATACATATATATTGCGTTATCACATTGCCAATAGTCCAAACCCATTGACTTGGTAATGATATTCCAATCGATGGGAATGCCATAGGTTCGCTTGCCGAACTGATCAACATATGTTGCCAAATGTTTTGGTAGAGTAACAGGAAGCCGGGTAGTGGTAGTAGATGCTGAAAAAATTAATTTTCTATTTTATCAAAGTACAGTTGTGCAGAAGTAAATAATCGAACCGTGTAATAAAGAGCTTCCTGAGGATGCTTTCCATGCTCCTTGTATAGAACTTCTTGATAGATTCCCATTCTTGCAGAAACGAAGAGAGCAACTGTCAGCAATGTGATACCTGTGCGAAAGGCATCATTCAATAGTGTTATTCTACGAAGAAGATTAGTCGACCGAAGGGCTTAGATAGATTATTTGTATGGGGGTTTGGTCTTTGATCAGACAGGAACATAGATGTTGTTGATCCTTTGTTCCAAACTCCCTAGTCCAGTGAACTAGACAAATCTCTTGGGTCCGACGAAAAATCCGTTAAGAGTAGCAGGTCCTAGTCGGGGTATCTGTACGTGATCAAGGATTGAATTCCCTAGTATCTTCCGTCTTCAGGAAGAGCACATAAGACATTCACAAGACCGCAGCTACACGTGTCTCCTGTGTTACTTCCACATTTGAGAGGTGTTTATTCAGTTCACAGTGGCTCGTGATAGCACCGGCCACTCTCCGTATCTGTTTCCTCTCAAGTAGAAGCGACTCTTTACTCTATCTGTTGATTGTCTGGGGAAGGAACGTATTGTGTGTAGCCTTCTATTATAGGAGTTTCACCACCAAGTGTGTCTCGAGGACACCCACTCATTTATCGCTTCATTTCCTGCTATATTGGAATGTCCTGGGACCCAGATCACCGGATGGGTTTGTGCAAGCCTATTTAGAATTTATGAACACTCTGTAACTAGACCCCATGTTGTGATAGCGGATACGATAGGTTTTGTAGCTCACTGAAGCAGTGTCTAATGGTTGCGAAGATTGCTGCCTGAAAGAGACTAGCGTAGTATCCCAAGTGATACCAATTCGCTATGACCGGGTCAAATGAATATGCTTCAGCCCTTCTGCCTTCTTCCATCTTGGAGCCATCGGTATAGCAAATGTTGCGAAATGTTGCCATTCCCGGAATTTCCCGGGAGGTAATGAAGGTGTGTCTTTGGTCAATTTTTCCCTATTTGGGAGAATAGACATGAAGTTTCGAATGAATTTGGTTTCCAGTGGTATCCTGTCTCTGGGCAAATGAAAGACCGGGTCGGGTATAATAGAACAGATTTCCCCAGTAGTGTCTCCATTGCGGCCGTATCCGTAATCCTCATGGCAGCTGTGACACAGAGATACACCAGTCGCAGTACCTCACTCAGTAATCTCCTGATGGGCTTATAGGGTTTCGCTTTCGGAATTAACACTACTGACGTGCCAATTTTGCGCGTAACTGAGGTGTGAGTAGGACATACTATGTACAATCAAAAAATCAGTTTAGCCATGGAACCCTGTAAAGTTTCCTTTTTTAAAGCTAGTTTTGGGACGATAAATCCCACCTCGTAAATACCAGCCACAGATTCAGGGGTATTCTCCCAGAAAGGGAAGAATAGACCGTGGCAACACAAATAATGGTAGCCCCGAAATGGGACTGAATCCCTGTATCGCGTTCACACATGTCCATTCCCCACTTAATATAAAAAGCAATACGGCATACGAATAAGACAGCATTATTAGATCAATTTCCAAAAATGAAAAGAATTATTCATGAGTTGAAAAATGGAGTGAGTGAGAGTGAGCAAAGGTGGAGTAAGCATCGGAGGCTTGAATACAGCTTGTATCAATCGATATAAGCTATGGAGAGCGATGTAGAAATCAGTTATGGAGTATCATGGCGAAATTTGGTTTCTCGGAAAAACTGATCGCCCTAACTACAATGACGCTTACAAATGCAAAATTTCTGGTCAGGAATTAACTCTCTGAACCATTTGAAACTATGGTAGTTCGATGTTAAGGACGTCCCTGGCAACCATTCTTTTCCACATTGAGCTCGAAAAGGCAATTAGAAGCTGCGGCATATACACCAACAATATCATTTACCGAAAGTCGAGCGAAGCGGAAGGCTGCGCAGGTCGGAGGAAAAGGCGCCATAGCATTGCTGGTAGGAGGATTCCGCGCTACAGCACTATACATTCTCCTGACCAAGATATCATCACCGGGCGATATTGGACAGGGCGCAATATTGAACAACGCGCGATATTGGACAACGCGCGATATTGGACAACGCGCGATATTGGACAA
>JANVCI010134442.1:0-11257 GCA_026413465.1 Trichosia splendens | reverse complement strand
TTGAACGGCTTCTACGGAAACCTTTATTGGAAGGCTGCATTTTGAACTTTTTGCAAGGGACGGCAAATTGCCTCGCGACGGCTCCGCAAATAGATCTTTCTTTAATTGATTAATCTGAGTTGTGCCTTGTTGTTGGTAATCTGAATATTTGTTGGTGTTTCCACATTTACGTCGATTTCATTGCTTCGTTTTGTATAATGACGATGCTAACAAACAATTTAAATTTTCAGTGCCAACGAACTGGGCTGAATTTCTACCACCACCACCAGGGCATCCACCGCCAATTCCCCATGGCAATTGCAATCAAAGCCTTGGCATTTGCTATAAAACTGCCAGTCCATTACCAATGAGTGGAAATCCACAACAAAAAGGTTCATCAATCATTCCAAATCATCAAAGGTAACAACAGCCACTCAATTACTATGTTCTTAATAGAAAAATAATGGTTTTTCATATTTAGTATGATGGCACCATCAGAGCATTCAGCGCATAGTGCTGGTTCATCTTGTGGAAGTTTTGGTGGCTACTCACCGTGGGGACCAGCACCACAGCAATTCATTTCATTAGAAAATTTCTACAACAATCCAGTGCAATATGCTCCCAATCCAAATCAAATTCAACCCCATCGATGTCAAAAAACTCCTAGTCCTAGTCAGCATCAAGCACCCACCGAAATGTTAGCATATTTTCCACCAACACAACCACGACTTAATGTTCATTACCCATCTAGTCATTCGCATTCAGACTATCAGCCATACAATGGGCATCATAATTTGAAATGTACTAGTGTAAGGTACGAGAACTATCTGAAGCAACATGTTAATGTGTGTCAAAATTTGATTTATTTCTTTATTTCTTTCTTTCTAACACAGAAGCTGTGATGCGCTCATATCACCACAACAATCAATTATTCATCCCGAATGGTTCGAATTGCACAACAATTATAAACAAAATCAACTGTACACATGCTCTTCGGACTGTTCCAATAATTCCATAAAATCCTGCACAAAACATTCTCGAAATCATCATCACAATCATGACAAATCAAAGACTAGTAACGATCGTTGTCACCAAGAAGATATTTATGAAAATGACGAGGACAGTGAACGGCAACAAATCATGACATTTAATTCAGATCAAGATCAACGAAGCGAGTGTTGTAGTTCGAGAGACGGTGATGGTGATACATGTTGTTCATGCAGTGAAGGTTCATTTTTATACACTGAACCAAGTGATCCAGCTGTACAAATACAGCCATTGAAATTGACACAAGATTTGAATAATTATGAGTGAAAATTTCGAAGGAGACAATCAACGACATACATTTTAAAAGTCGATGTTTGGTACACCCTTCGACATGACATATACGTAACAATTGTAGGTTTTGTAAGCAATTCTTTACCAACGTCGTTTTGTGAAACTTTTATCTTATGTTAAGTGTGTATTTGAGGGATATAGGCTTGAAGTCTGCTCGTAACTAAAATGTAGATTGTTTTGTTAATAGCTGCATATCGACTAGAGTGGTGTCATATTTACTAATTTCATCATATTTGTTTTTGCAGTCCGCAAAGATGCAAAGGGTGTTATCTAGTCTTATTTCCTTTGTCTTCTTCTATATGAATTTTGAATAACCTTACTGCTTCCCTGAGAGTTCCAAGATCAATATAGTCAACTTGTTCTCGTATTCTGAACTTTAAGCTCACACCTCACGCGAGAGCGTTCTGATAAATATGCTTTAGGCAATTTAATTCGCGTGATAAAAGTTTCCATCTCAACTTTAAAGTCAATAATACTTCGGTACGATCGTACGAGTCTTCCATAAGGTTCATAAATGTTGCTTTCATAATTTCCTATTCGCTTATCAGCACACACAGATTTTGAACTACGAATCATTCTAATTTAAAATTGCTGACTCCTCAAGTACACACAGTTTATCAAGTATACAAGTAGGACTCGTAAGGTGTTTGCTTATAAAAAGTGTTGCACAAAATGAAGATGTGCATGAGAACGAAACTGCAAGTGAATCTCTAAAGAAATCGAAAACAGTCACAATAATTGAAGTAAAAAGAGCTAATCGCAATAATATAGTAAGACTGATATCATTGATACATTTTTGTAAGGAGAATATTGATTTTAGTAAACATTCATTCATCCTTATGAGACTAACGAAATAACAAAACAATAAAAGTTAAATTTTGTAAGAAAATGTTCAACTTTTGATAAAAAAAAACATTGTGAAAATCAGTCAATCACTCAAGGTAGATGACCGCGAGTAGACAACGTATTTTCGGTAGATTAAAAACATAAATTTAAATGAAACCTGATCAAGTATAGTTGAATTCGACATTTACGTGCTTGTAATACTGACAAAATATTTTCTCCGCACCCGTAAAAATATGACTTCTACTTGATCTGATCCAGCATGTCATTGTTAATGTCATTGTTAGTCACTACCTGACTGTATTTAGAAAGTTGGGTCAGAACTTCTCTTCTTAGCGGATAGTGGCTGCACCTACCACCTTCCGGATGTAATTCTTTTCTTGTCTTCGCGTCCAATAGATCATTGCTTACTCTTACCCAGTCCACGAAACGTAAATCATGAATCCAGCCTAGAACTTATTGCTTACTTTGTTTCCTTTTTATATCTGAGGGACCAAGTTTCCTTTTATTAAAAGTATGGATTTAAGTGGAATAGATCGGTTTACTGTTCTAATAGCAGCTAACAATCAGCAATAGCTGGATCTGATGAGCAGACAGATTCTTGTCCTTCATCCATCCTCGAGTCATCGGTATAGATTCTGATTGATTGCGAGAGGATCTTATTCCGAGGAATCAGCCAGGAACGCAGATTGCTTGATCCTTTGTTTGGAAACCCTTAGAGGTAAAATGGCACCTATTATGATGGAATTATAGGCACGTACTCACGACAATGCAAATCATTCGCTGGTCTAAGTATGTCTTCGAGTGCCATTTGTGGGATATTAGTAGAGAATGGAACAAAAGTTGGACCGCCTGCTGAAGTTGATTTCCGAACTACACCTAATAGTTACCATTTAATCCATTTATTAGGATTTATATTGAATTTATCATTTCGTTGGCTCAGTAACTCGTTTGTCTTGTGTTTTGGATGGCTAATTGTGAGCAGAAGACTAGTGATAAGTGGTATAACTCAACGGTATAAAATAGTTTACGATTCCTAAACGGTTTATAGTTGTTTCTCCGGATAATTATTACTTCGATTATTACCTGTTGTGCAACATCTAACAGTGAGGATTTTCGTGTACGGTGTATCCCACTGAATCAGTAGTACTTCAGAAGCATATAGTTAGCAGCCGTAATTGTTGGCGCCTAAATAAACACGTTCTGGTGGTGTAAGGCACTGATTAATCGAACTAAGTTTATTTTTCTTAACCAATAAACAGCATCCCTGGCTTGACTTTCTGTAAATGGCGTCGACATCTCAACTTCGGACTCGTCGTTCAAGTATAATGGAGAAAGCTCAGTCGCTAGGGGGCGTCTCTTTGTCTCATATTTACTCAGTATATTCTGAAAATTAGATTGAAACTTCTAAACGTCGTTAGCAGCCCTAATTAGACGCCTAAAAATCAATAAAATAACTGTATTTTTGAGATTCTGCCGATCGGGTGTTCTATCTGTTAGTTGCAAGTTCTTATTAACAGCAGCCCATGTTATAAGCAAAAGATCTATTTTCTTTGTTCAAATTCTCTGTAATTTTTACAGTTCGGCTCATACAAGTTCATGCAAAATATCATTCCGAGCGCTGTCTACATATCACCTTGCTAGTTGTCCGAACCTGGAACGTACTACTGGTTGTTCTTGAGATTGCGCTAGCTTGCCACCTGCGTTTGTTTTCTTTACATCTCCGTTGGAACGTTCTGATTCAGAAATGTTACGATATACCGAACCCATGTTATCATGAGCTCGACTAAAGCTGCATTCATTTGTTCCTAAAACAAATAAATATCGAATTCAACTATGCGAATACACTATAATATGTACTGAAAATGAACACAGTTTTTCGGGGTTTAATCAATTCAAACTATGGCCGTACTACTCACTTTTACTCAACACAATAAATAAGCAATTTTAACATTTAGTAAATACAAGATATTAGTACTATCTTGTGACCTATTTTATGTAGACATTGAAACGTTTTCCTTAAAAAAAAAACTAAAAAACATTTTTAAAATGTTTGTCTATCAACATATATATAAACAACTGTACGAATATTTAAAATAATTATCAAAATATCATTATAGATAACTAACTACGATAGCAAACTAAATAACATTTAGAAATGCCCATTTCGTTTTAATGTAGGTAAATAATAAAAAAAACTTAGTTGATAAGATCACTGAAACGTTTAGCGTTAAGGTAGTTTTGTATATAAAGACTTTGCATCTGTGATACTCTATGTGATAGGTCAAGTTAAATAGCAATTTTGTCCGATTTTTGTTCTAATTTAAATTATATTTTGCTGTTGAAGTAGCCGCACTAAGTTTCGAAAATTATTTGCACATTATGAAAAGACATCGGTTTGTACTTCCTTAAATTAGTCTACGAAATATAAGTTTCTTTTATAACGATTTGTGTACGATTTATATTTAGATGAAGTGTATTTATTATAAATCAATTGAGTGGGTAAGACTGTAAAAACTTCTGCTCTGTGACATGTTTTTTTGACTAGTTTAAATGTTATTCCGTTGAGAAGTTCCGATGCTACAGTGATCACACATCCTACAAACAACATTCCACAAATGTCCCGAATACAGCTCATTTTTCAAAGATTTTTATTTTATTTCTCATAAGTATAAATCAAGTGGAGACGGGTAAGAGCCTGGTAAGGACTCTTTCCGTTTACATGAATCTTTGAAGTACTACAATTGGGTGGATCACTCTTATCTACCTAATATGGTCACACTAGCACACCGAGAAAAACATTAGCCAAAAATTAATCACAGAATTTTACAGAATTTTTGTATTGTATTGTATACGTGGGTGTTTGTCAGAACCAACACACAGCATCTATGCCTCTTGTGGGGCTGTTATGCATACCCACAATTTAAGAATTAAATTAAAATCTACTTGTCTTGTTAATGAATTCTAGAACATCCGTTGGAGGATTGTTTTTGATATCGCTGTGGTGCAAAGTGAAAGCACCAATGTGTTTAAGTCTGGCTGATATGTAGGCTGGGCAGATACAGAGGAAGTGTTCGGAGTGTTAGTAAGTCGTCTAATATTTTGTCTACTTAAGAATATGACTGACTTAGAGTTTTTGTGACTTATTGAAATGTTTTGGAGGTGCCAGTGATTGATGAACGTTACAATTTTCCAGTCTAATATAAATTCGTTTAGGGTCGATAGTGAAACTGGCTTGCTGGGTTCTGAACCCATAAAAGATGTTGATGATGCTATTCTAGCTAGTTCATAACCTTTTCATTACCCGAGATTCCACTAGGAACCCAAATTAAGTTAACGTTGCATTTAGTGGATAGTAATTGGAGAGTATCTCTGCACTCGAACACTAGAGATGATAAGAATTTGCAGCTATTTAAAGCTTTTAGAGCGCTGTGTAAATATGAATCGGTTGTGAACTAATTCCCTGTTAAGGATTTCGCTATCAACATTCAGAAGTACCTGTAATTTCCGATATATACATGGATGTGCATTTACCCATAGTAAAGAAATTTCTGCAGGAAGATTATCCTGTGGTTGAGAGCAGAAAATATCTGCTCCGGAGAGATCATTGGCTTTGGAACCATCAGCAGACCAAGAGTTGGGTTGATTGGAGGGTTAGTATTCCAACTGTCACGCCCAGGGAGACTAATTTGGAATGATTTGATGAATATATATTCTGGGGGTATTGAGTCACGAGTCATTTCTAATTCTGAATTTTTCTGAATTATAAGATTCCATAACCTTGCATGAACCATAGTTCTGATCCCTTCTTTGAGAAGAGTGGTGGGGTCTAAGCATTGATGATCGAGCTGAAGGTTGAATTTGGAAGTGGAGAGGTTCTATATACAAAAGCGCCTCTAGAGCGGCTGTAAGAGTGGATTTCATTGCACCAGTCATACCTAGGCGTTGGAATTTGGCTAATTGTCGCTGAGCTGTTATAAAGCGGCATCTTGGCCACCATATTACTGCAGCAAATAAAATTTTTGGCGTGACTACGGCTGTGTATATCCAGTGTAAAACTTTTGGGCTGAGACCCCAGTACTTATACAAACTTAGACAAGTGAAAAGGAAAATTTTACTCCTTCCTCCCCGGAGGTTGGTGAGACATTCCTTGCACGACTCCCATGCTGAGTCTGCCTGCACAATATTATCACCCTTCCATTTACAGAACATAGAAAAAGTAAAAAACATTGCAGATTTTTGGCGGACCTATCAAATGTCACCCCTCTAGCACTTCCCGGGACAATAAAATACTCTTAACATACCACAATTATACCCATAGCTTACCCGTATACCTCCGCTTACTCCAATTTTCACTAAAATCAAAAGTGTTCCTCCTCTGACTATTTGGATTTTCAACATTTAAAGCAAGTAAAAATCGGCTAAAGTCTGATGAAGGGCTTTTTGGTATTTGCCATTGATATAAGAAGAAGAAGAAGATGTGAATCAAACAGCGTTTTGAAAAATGATGTATATGGTTGTGTGTGTAACGTAACTTACGTTCTGAGAAAGCGCGCGTCATTCTGTCATACAAAATATTCAAAAATATTAAAACAGCCCAAATGCCGCTAGATGGAGTTTTGCATTTTGTGTTGTGATTATTATTTTTGTGTGTTTGTGTGAGTGAGATGTTAGCGCCGATTTTTTGTTGTACATTTCATATCTATTTCTTCTTATATCAATGGTATTTGGTAACTCCTAATTTAAAAAAAAAACATCGAAATTTAAAATACTGCACTTGCAAACATCGGGTATTTGTCTAAACATGTAGAAACAGTCCACCTTTCAATTATCATCTTTGCAGCACTCTTACTTCCTGAGATATTCGATAAAATGCAAATAACCCAAATTTACCCCTTTTTTGCCCATACCTACACCCCTTCCAATTTTCACTTAAATGAAGAGAGTTTCTCCTAGAACCATTTAAAGAAAAACTATTCAAATCTGTCAACTGGTCCGCAAGATAATCGTGGAACACACAGACGGACAGACGTACAATAAATGTATTTTTTTTTTACGCATCGAGATCTGCGTAGCATAAAATTAAAATCTCAGATAAACGTTGGAAACAGTTTACTGCTTGCCAAGTTAGGCTCTGATGTGAATCTAGCAAAAGCTTTATTTATTTTTGCTCTAATCAAATCAAATAAAGTAGAAGTTTTCGGCTTTTCATGGTTGACATGGGGAGTTACTTAGAGTAGGAATTGCCTCACAACTTCACATTTTTACGGAATTACCTTCAAACATCTGAAAACATTATTCAGCATCTGTTGTTACTGTAGTCGGAAATGCATCAAAAATTCCAATCAGCTGACTATGAATATTTAATACACCCTTAAACGGTTGCAGGACATGAAGAAACAATAAAATTAATTTTGATAGAATCTTCCTTGAACAAAAAATCACACCAGCCAACTGTTAAACTCATCGCCACTGCAAATGCAAGTAACGAAGATACGTTAAAAATTGGTCAAAAATTAAGGAAGACATTTTGAAAGTTAAAAATGAAGGGGTTCAAACAATAACAGGTAAAAATGTTCTGAAATTCTCAATATGTCGAAGTATTTTCACAGTTTTACTAATTTGCGAATCAAAACGTTTAAACAAATCTCCATAAAAACGATAAATATCGAACAAAAATTTAAGGAAAATTCAATCAAACGGACAAAATATGCACAACTCCTAATTTATATGTGTAGATAATAACGTTAAAAACCATATACAGTGAATAAATGTAATGAAAATAAAATAATTTTGTAACAATTCCAGCGTGAGCTCCGTAAGTAAATATATTGAATGCAATCATAACAAATAATAAAAACGACTTTTTTATAAGAATTTTTTGACCATCAACTTATATGTCCAATCTAGCCATTTTTTGTTTTGAAAAAGAAAATGTACACTTAATGAAAATGTATAAATATATTGCAATGTGTATGAACGTACTTACTAAGTATATAAAAGTTATTGATTCAAAAGGAGTTAGAACGTTACAAGTGATGATAAAATTAAGTAATTCATTAACACGCTATTCATTAATACAAGAAATTGTGTAAATAAAAATTACTAAAAATTGTAAAAAAATTTATTTATTTGTCAACTAGGCGTTCTCGTCTTTCTTATCTTTTTCCTTAAATTCACCGACATTTTTATGTCCAACTTAATATTCACTTGGTGCAAGTCATCCCTACAACCCTCACACAGAGGAATAAGCTGTTGGCTGTGGCAGCCATAAAACGGATATAACCGTTAGTTTGGCTAATTTAGGCATCAATTGCGCTGCACATTGTCTAACAGCCATAAATCTGAAGCAAGTATTATTATTGCTTGTATATCCTTGGGTCACAAGTTCAGGTCCACATATCTATTTTTTTTTTTTAGTTTTTACGAGTTTTTTAACATTATCTTCTTTACATTCTGTACTGAAAGTCAGGGTCTTACTTCCTAACATCATTGTATGTTACGTAAGTCGGCTAATTGTTCGTTTGATTGAAAAACTTAAATGTATGTTACGCTGTAATCATGGGCGAGCGTTAGCGAAGCCCGTGACTCTAGTCTACACCTCCACCCAGCGAGCGCAAAGTGACATCGCGACAAGCCAAAAAAAAATTTTCCGTACAAGATTTTGATTTTTTGATTTGATTTGATTTATTTATTTTACATTTTCAAATAATAATACAATTTACATACAAAAATTTAAGCTCCAGTGTGCTACGCACTTTAAAGGAGCATTAAAATGTAATGATGTAGCAAAATTCATCATTAGTATTTATTAGAAATAATAGATTGGACGGAGAATGGAAGAAAGCAGGCTTCATTCGTCAATCAGGCAAAGTATACAGCAAAGATCACAGGTACAACACAAAGGGTCCATGAGTTCACTGTAAAGTTTTACAAATCCGCAGCACAAAAACTTACGAAGCCTTTTTAACTTTGAATCAATACCATCGAGAAACTAATGGCACAATCATGAGTAGTATTTCATCCGTCTAACTATCTCGGAAATGAATTTTGGAAAGCCATTCTTTGGTCTTCTTACGAAACATGGTTGCTTTCAGAATTTAGATGTCAGCCTGTCTTAGAAACCTGTCTTAGAAAAAGTTTTCGGTACTTTAAGTAGTTTCTTCTGCCGTGTGTCATGTAAATGCGCCGGTTTTGGTAAAATTTACCGTCCTTTGCCGCTAATTAGCAAAAGAACCATTAACAAAGGTGAGGACATTGAGTTTGAACAAGCTTTCAACATTAAGTATGCCAGGACATTCGTTTCGAAACAAGTCTTTCGTGCTGTGTCTTTGAGACAACTTGCAAACGTGTTTAAGACATCTTTTCTGCAGTATTTGAACCTGGTTAACATATTTCTTACTAGCCGAACCCCATACTCCAATTAAGTAGTTCAAACGTGAGTGTACTAGAGCGAAGTAAATTTTCATAAGAATGGATTTCGGGATGAAGTGTTTAAGCTTACTCAGTACCCCACTGACGGACGCAATCTTTTTGGCTAGTTTGGTGATATGAGCTCCCCAATTCAGATTCTCATCAATGAGCAGCCCAAGGTATTTGCATTCCGTTACCACATAAACAAACTGTCCCTTGAGTAACACTTCATTAATATTTGCTTTTCTCGTTCGAAAGTGAATAACTTTGGTCTTGCCGACGTTAAGTGACAGTCTGTTCAATTTAAAAAAGTCATTTTACATGCTTCACGTACGTAATGGCTTCATTACGTACGTGCTCGTATCAATAAAAACGTGTTTACATCGGTTCAGCATGTAAAATAGCGTACGTACCTCTTGCCAAAGTGTCTTCTGCATAAATCAATTAGACTTAAATGCAAAATTTCCCATTACGTCGATACAAGGTTTGAGTCTTTAAAATCTGTAGCTTTGGAACATAACTATATCTTAGGGAAATGTTCTTTAGCCACGTTAAGATTTTCCTTTTTTCGTTTCCCGATCTTAATTGTTTTCCCCGATTTCCCCGATCATAATCAATATAAGTGATTTACAGGAATTAAATCCACCACGATATAAACATAAAACTGAATTTCCTTCACCAAAAACTAATTTTCTAACAAAGAAAAAAATAGAAAATGCATTTGTAAGACCTTCGAATCGATTACTCTTGATTAAATTAAATTCCACCTCTACATCCTATGAATGCATTTATATTTCCTATAATAAACCAATAATAAAATTTCAATATTGCTTTGTGTCGTTGTCCGTTTGAAATGCACTTGAAAATCTAAATTTAATATTTCCTGGTATTGATATAACATGGCAGAAAAATGATTTTAATGGAAATGCCACATCGACATTAATTGGACAGCTATTCAATCACAAAACCCAAATAATCTACATGTGAGTTGAAGTTGTTTTTCACACAACCGCACAATATTTTCCCAATATATGACCTTCAACTTATTTTTTTTTAAACATGTGTTAAGTTCAGAAATGGCGTTCACATATTTGTAATCGAATTGTTGTACAAAGCAGTCATGAATGTGTTGGAAATCGTTATCAGAAATGTTTACCTATATTCGTGTGTTTACTTTTAGATAAATTGAAATCCTGTTCTGTAACGAACGTTAATTAGCAAAGCGAATGAAATTCTATATCGTAATTTGACGCACTGCTTTTACGGTTTCTTATATTCTCAAAGGTGGTCATTTGTAATATCAAATAATTGGCACCTGTGTTACAACAATTTAAAGAAGATAAGCTGAAGATGTATTTAATACGTTTGAGACGTCCACATCTAATGTGTACCCATCAGAAATACGATACAACAAAGATAATTCTTGTATTTTAATTGAAAACAAGTTGGTATTTGCAATATAGCCCCGCTAATAGTCTAGCGATCTTTGATATCAACATTGTATAATTCGATAAAATGGTGAAGTTTTCATGCTTGGGGTCTTTAAGTTTTAAAAGTCCTAACCGAACCCATTCTTGCTTTTTGACAAAATCAAATTGGAAAATTTGTTGAATCAGTAACCTTTGGCCTCCAGCTAATGTCTGATTAGATAACTATTTATGTGGCTATGTTGAACCTTGGTTGT
>JANVCI010133331.1:0-11258 GCA_026413465.1 Trichosia splendens | reverse complement strand
CAAAAGTGACACAAATTGAGTAATTTAAAAACTGCACAGAGGTATTTGCACGCAACTGTATAGGGTACCTAATCCCTTGTGACTGTACCTAAAAAAACGTTATTGCCTCGGAACTTCACCAAAGCAACCAATAAACACATGTACGACGCAAATTTGGAAGGTAGTACAGAGTTAATTTACAAGACTTGCATACGCGTAACCCAAAGTTCTTCCGAAATATATCTCATCTTTGCAAGAAATTCTTGTAAATCCTATTGGTCAACCACATCGAAGTTCAATCACATTATTGTAGAAAGCTTCTTTTCATGATATCTTACAACTCAGACGGATGTCGGATATGGGTAGTCTTAGTCTGAGCGAACAAGACACTTTAATAATTGATAAAAGATTCGCATCTCCGCTCCAGAGGGACGTATTTCCATACAAATCGTTGAGTCCCAAGAACAAGAGTCAAGGCTCTTGTCTGGACAGCCTAAAGAAAGTTCTTTGTTCTGATGGTTTTTTTCTTTTTTTGTGCTGCTGTGACTTACGTTACATAACTACATGATAAAATTTTACTTCATTTAACTCTCCGAGTACGTTCTGCAAACCACTCTAATAACGCGTCACAATTTCTGTACATAAATTGTAAATTTGGTTGCATAAGCTCAACAATATATTCATCACTTATGCCATCATCATCTTCCGGTAAGTAATTTACAAGTGACATCACCTGAAAACCCCACGAATATTGTAATAGTTTTCACAAATTTTCAAATTATGGTACACTTACTCTTTCGGCTTGAAGGTAACTATTGGTGACGGTGACAAGTTCCCAAATTAAATTCGAAACCCTTGTGATTCTGAAAATATGTTCTCAAATTTCAAATGTCTGATATAAGTCGAATCAAATACACTTACAAACTGATTGCCTCTGAATGATTCTCGATGAGCTCTATCAACACATAAGACGATGTTTCATGGTGAACAGCGGCAGCGGTCAAAATCAACTCACGTTCGGATATTAACAAACTGTTTGTCGTATTCAAAACTTGATTTAAGTAAAATCTGACAAGATCCTGATCTTCAGTGCATAGTAAATCCCTTAGAACAATCGACCGGTCTTCGGTTGAATTCGAGTCCACTGTACTGTAATAGAAGGTTGTCCAGATAGTTTCGTTAGCAGCCCTGAGACCATTACACTGGTAATCAAATTCGTAGTCAGTAGTACCGGTTTCCAATACTTCAATTAAAACATTCAGTGCATCGACCAAACATTGCTGCAGACCCGATAAACAACTCCATTCGTTAATCAGATTTGTTGCCATTCGATTATATAATAATCTCTGTCCATAAACTTGACTCGTAATTTCTCGTACATAAGTCAAATATTCACCACGCAATTCTGATCCTCGAAGTCTAACTTCAAAAATTCCTAAGCCTAACCCTGCTCGACTCCAAACATGAAAATCCCATTCGAGTGGTAGAGATTCCATTAATCGCACAAATATTGTTGCACTGATGTTGAAATTTTGTGACACGAAACGATGGAAGTCTGCGAAGAAAGTGCCACGGTTATAGGGGTGAATAATCTCGTGGTCATTATTGAGAGCATCGATAATTCGATCCCACAAATAGTCATCATAGTTGGTGATATAGTATGACGAATCTAGAATGTTAAATACAATCCAATCGTCCTCAGCCCAAGGTACGTTCAAATTTTCAATTGAAACTTCCAATTCACTTGTCGTCATCCAAAACTGTGCCGTCAAATTGTTGAAATTCGGATGACTTCTAGTTGCGTAATTGATTGGAATACCAAAAAGTTCATTGTGCAACGTCATAAATCCTTGTTGTTGCAGTATTAGACCTTGACCATTTCTGTGAACAGTCAGAACGGGATATCCAGCGAAATCGAACCATGGACTCACAACTGAGGAAATGTTGAGAACACGACCTGGATTATCTTCATCATAAGCTCGCTGCCAACCAGCATAAACATCTTCCGGCGACGCATTTTCCAATTGCCTATCCAGTAAATAGTAACTCAAGCCTTTCTCAAACGTTCGGCTGGTAATACCGTTTCCGATCATTCGAAGAATCACCGCACCTTTATTATAAGAAATGAAGTCAAATTTTCCCCGTACGTCTTGTGGTGTTTCAACGTAATTATTTAGTGCTGGCATAAGGCCCAGGACGTCGATTGTGATTGCCGTATCGTAATAATTAATCAAAAACTGGTGCCACAACGTTCCATCGCCGACTATAACGCTACTCAAAACAATTTCGTAAAACGTTGCCAGTCCCTCGTTCAACCATAGGTAAGCCCATGATGATGGCGCCACTAGATTAGCGAAGAAAATGTGCTGAAAAATGACGGGAAAATTATAATTGTCAATTGAATTGAATGGGAATGCCGAAGCGGTTTGAGAGACTTTTAACTTACAGAATACTCGTGAGCTATTCTAAGCTCCCTAGTACGTTGCGCATCAGAGTCGTCATCGATTTTCAATATAATATCTTCCCGATGTGTAATGTGACCCCAGTTAAGAGCACCGTCGCTAGCAAATGATGGAATGGCTATTTGGTCGCTTTTTGGAAGAGTGTATGGAATGTCAAAGACTCGTTCCATTGTCCTCAACATTATTTCTCCCAGTCGTAAAGCTTCGTCAGCTTCACCAGCAACAATAGCGGATGGCCTCCCATATACTCGAAGTTCCAAATCAGGGTCAGTATTTCGAACAAACTCAAAGTCCGATATGGTGAATGCGAGAACAAAGGTCGGAATTGGTAGTGTTTGTTCAAATACTGTTGTCGTGTATTCACCATCTACTGTCACTTCAGCTACTGGCATATTCGAGATAGCACTGTAGTTTCGATGATGACGAATTTGTAGGTCGATTGGTCTGCGATATTGAATTTCATCGTAGCAAGGAAACGCATGTCGAGCATTAATTGGTTGAAACTGAGTGGTAGCCAGCCACGTCACTTGAGCTGTGTCCGGATTGTAGTATGACGTTCTAAAGAAACCAATTAGATCAGTCCTTAAGAATCCAATGTACTCAATTAAGACAATTATTTCTTGGTCAGCTTCTAGTCCTCTATTGACGGGAATCACCAAAAATTCAACTTCACTATCATACGTGTATGGTACACTTGCCTCGAATACACTCCAATCCGGATTGAATAAACTTATTCGTGTTATGATTGTTTGACGAGAGTGAAGCGTTATACTGTTCGTAGCTTCAACAGCACGAATTCGAATGTGAACTTTACCTTGAAATCCGAAATCACCACGATGTACATCAGTACTCAAACGTATATCGTAGCTTACTGGTTCAGTATTGTTGGGTAAGCGAAAACTTCTTTCATTTAAATTTTCAGTCGCTGATTTCACATTATATTCCTTGTACTTCTGGACTTTTAATTTTTGACTCACATTGTTATTAGCCGAATGCGGCACTGCATTAATTGCGATGGCAATTGCCAAAAAAAGAACAAGAAATTTCACTTCAATCATGTTAATAATTTGAGAGGTGCGAAAGTTGTGACTAACGATACGTGTGGTCAGCATGCTTTTTATAAGCGATACAGATAATCTCCCACAATCTCGATTAGTTATTTTTAATTTGGCGTCTAGAAAAATAAAATGTTATGTAGTTAGGGAAGTAAAAGTTACTGGTTTGTTGAAACATTAGAAGCTTGACGTTCTTGTGGGATGTTGCAAATTTAGAAACCAACAATAAAGTGGTGAAAATGTTCATTTAGGAAAGAAATTCTTTCTACCCTTCCCGGTAGAAGAAGGTGTAATCGTGGAGCAACCCACTTAAGTTTGTACCGTTTGTATACACTAATTTCATCACTTCTTTATGATTTATTTATAACAGTTTGGCACATTTTACTTTACTAGTAGCCATTTTAAGTTTCTATTCCTTCGCTGATAGCGACTAGCATATCGCTAACACTGAATTTAGCGTCTTCTTTACGCTACTCTTTAAAGAAACAAAAGAGAAAACAGAAAAAATTGAAAGCAAAATGTGCAAATTTATCTTTTCCTTGATAATGAAAATAACAAGAGGAATGAATTTATTTTACTAAAATGCTTTATAGCTGCATCGGCAATACGAACGTGTCCCATTTTTCCAAGCCTACCGCGCATCCCCCTTTATTTTAACGTCTCCTCTGCAAAAACGTTTATTTTCTCCACTCTTAAGAGGTGAGGAAACGGCGTATTGTTGACTGTCAGAATGCGGGTGGAAAAGTCGGGTGGAAAAGTAGGGTAGAAATGTAAGTATGTTTATTTGAAAAAAAGAAATGTCTTTACCAGTTATGTGATTTGAACACATTGCATATCAAACACACGCTCTACTACGTACACCACTCAGTCACACAATATATCAAATTAAAATACAATATAGCGAACATGCATATTTGTTCATTTTTCTTCGAAGAGAAGAGATTTCTAAATCGAAACGTTTCAATGCCAATGTGACCGGTTAGTATGGTCCGTACAATCAATGCAACATTATTAATTATAACACTCACCATACAATCAACTAATTTATTATGAATTATGACAAATTGTATGTAACTCGGCCCTGGGGCCGGAAGAGGTATGTAATCCGACCCTGGGTCCGGAAGGGGATTTTAACCGGCTCTGGTTCCGGAAGGGGATTTTAACCCGGCCATGGGCCGGAAGGGATATGTATCAGTTGACATTTTCTCACCACTTAATCTTGGATAAAAAATAGGTTTCGTAGAGGAAACGTGATAAAGTTAATGCGCAACTTGGGGTCAAAATAGAACATTGAAACTCGAGTAATTTGCGGCCCTCTCTACGCTCGTGCCAAAAACTTCACTCTCGTTGCAATGTTCTATTTTGACCCCTTGTTGTGCAAATACAGAGGCGCCGACTGTCATTTTCGCAGTTGGATTGCATTTAACCACCCCCCTCCCCCACTCATTTTGACCACGTTTTGCAAAAACTTTCAACTCCCAGTAAACCGATTTGGCTCATTTTCAAACCATTACGATTCCTCATAAATGACACTACCGAAAGTTTTTTGCTGAATGTTTAGGATATTCTAGACAGTTTAACAGCGGTGGCAAAATGATATGCGCTGCAAGCAAAATTTTGACATTTTCGGTCAAAAGACTTAAGTTTTTCACACATTTCGGAAAATTTTTCTCTGAAAAGTTCGTACATTCTAGACAGTTTCACAGAAATTACCGAATCATAAGTATACGCCGCTGTCAGATATTTGGGACAGTTTTTCTCTGAAAAAGTCGAACATTCCGGACAAAGTCGGACAATTTTCCAATATTCATGACATCATAGTGACAGCTACTTTGAGCGCCAAAAGATTGTAGGTGTCGCCATCTGGTAAGAAATATTTGATATTCCAATTGGATAGACATGAAACAAAAGTTCGAAATTAGAACAAACGTTTCAACATTTCTCCTCAAGTAGAAAAAGTTAATGAACCAATTTGAAGCAAAAAGTTGTTCTTAACAATTTGACGATTCAATAATTTTTTTTTGTATCTTCGGTTGGATGCGGCCGCATCCATCGAACCCTACAGTCGGCACGCCGCGGTGCCACTGGCAAATAACTATTATAGATCAAATCCTATAAGTGTTATTAACCAAGATCTCAATTTGGAGGCCAAGTCTAAATGATGTTAGTGGGTAACATAAACATTTTCTTCTTAGCAATATATAGCCATAGCGTATGATATGCATCGACACAGCAAATGAAATGTCGAAGGGGCAGTGTTCTCACGTTATGTTTGCTGAGTGATATGAAGAATTTTGTTTTCCTTCTATGAATTTATATGCAGTTTATGGATACTCCTGTTGATCGAGATCCCACGCCAAAATTAGTAAGTACCTCATCGGTCCCCGAGTTTTGCAGTTGACTGCGTTGAACAGACGCAATTGGAAGTTTGGATAAGGGGGATGTTTTTAATTGGCCCCGGTTCGACAATAAATGCCTCATGTACTCATGTCCCACTCAAAACTATCAAAGGATTGCAGAGCATTTCACGTTCCATTTGTTTACCGTTTGCCGAGCACAATACAATCTAGCACATTTTTTCAGACCGTGACCCCACGATCTCCTGAAAAACAATCCGGGATCCGAGGAGGTACCCATTTCGGCGTGGGCTCTCTGTCTATTGTATAATCTAACGATTGAAAATGCATTACTTTCCAATTTTTTGACAAATGTTTGGCTATTAGCAATCAGCGATTAACTAACTACCTAATGCCCATTAACATTACATATATAAATGACTGAATAAAATTTTGCATGATCCTCGAATCATGGGCATACTAAAATATCTCTTGAACATGTTCTAAGTACTTCTCTCTCCACATAAACCTCCACAATCATTAGTCACAACTTACTTCCCCTCTCCCCCCCTTTATCAAGGGTCCCTCCAGTTTTTCTACGACTTTTCCACTACTATGTGAACAGTTATCGTCGATTAAGTGCTGCTAAATTTTTAGACATATTGAATTAAATCATAAACTTGAAGATATGTTATCTGCTAAGTGTTTCAGTATCATCAATTAAAACAAACAATTACATAATTAATGTTAAACGGCCGGCAGAGGTTTATACGTTATCTAATTAATAATAATTAATGTATAACGCATGACAGAGTTAAGCTTAATTATTGAAAAGAAGTCAGCTCCACCATCTCTTCACTTGTTCAGCGGTGTGAATATTGGCAGTGTCGTTTTCCTCAATCATCTCATGGATACAAAACTTTTTCTTGAATTTTTAATTTTTGTAATTTGTAAAAGGTATCAGATTCAGGGATCCCACATGTTAAAAAAAAAAATAAAAAAAAAATTCCAGTTAGCGATTTTTAAATTACCGCAGTTTTGCCGGCTTCGCCTCGGAGAAACAAACACACACTAACGTTACAATTCCCCTCTTGGCCAACAAATACACACTCATGTTGCAATTACCTAGTTTCGACCCTTGTCATGTAAACAACTATTACATGCTAAGGGCTTTGGAAAGTACTGTTCGTTTAATTGCACTCACCTGCAATTTACTACTTTCTTCCCTAGTTGCGTAAATAACTATTGTTCATTTTGCTTTCCACTTGCAATCAGTGCTGGGATATAGAAACAATTAAGAGACTGCTCAAAACTGATCAAAACTATTGATTTAGCGATAGGCCACTGTTGTAGAGGTGAAATTGGAAGGACCCTTTCTGAGGCTACCAACAAAATATTAGAGCTTTTACTTGCCTTAGTCTGCTAATGGCAGTGGTATTTTATTTTCGCTTACTCTAGAGTGTTGTAGACTTCATGGTTAAGTTATAACCCTCGTTACTTCATAGTTCGTACAAATCTAACTAGTAGTGCATATTGGTTGTGAACGTACTGGCCTTCCACCAAAGATATCCGGGTTCGCCCCGGCACAGACAACATTCCATATGGATTTTTCTTTGTGGCATAAGTGTAACGTCCCAAGCTTCATAAGTTGCGGTGTTTGGTGTCTGAAACGAACCGTACACAAAGAATGACATGTATGACGCCACCCATATACGATTAATTTGTATACATAACATCCAAGCCTATCTCCAGGCGGAGATAATAATATAAATAAATTGTCATGAACAGGTATATACATCGTGCGAGTGGTTCGGATTCCACTACAAGAAGGAGATCCATGCAAAACTAAAATCCCCAGTTTGTCTCCCACATAATAACCTGATTTCCTATACCACAGTTCTCCTAACCTCTACTAATTAATATCCCACAGATGGCACTCGAAGACGTACTTGAACCAGCCGTATTTGCGGCTTGTAACGTTGAGTACGTGCCTATAATGTTATCGGGCTAAGTAGGTAGTCACGAGTATACGGTATACCTTTATAAAGGCACTCGGGTTACAAAATCTGGCAAGTGCCATTATCTTTCTAGGGGTTTTGGAACAAAGGATCAAGGATCAGTCTAGTAGTGCAATTTATAAGTTATTGTTAAATTGCAGTACCATTTATATCCCGTTTATAATGATAAATGTATTCTAATTTTACGTAGACGATAAAATTAATGTTAGCCTTGTTAGTTTTCATTTAGTGTTAATGGCAAAGGTGATTCATTTTATATACTTGCAATGGGGTTGTATAAATCAAACAGCCTCCAAACTAGCCAATAATCATTTTCGGCAAAGCAATAACAACGTTTATAACCTACATATTTCCAGTTTTATTATACAGCTATAGTAAAGTGAAAATCTTACTCAATATAAACCGTTGATCGTTTATATTGCTTTTATATAATAGCTTTTCCAAATCCCATCGATGATGTTTCCATTCCTTGTGATGTTTGATAACATATAACACACCACTGTGAAAGTGGTTATGTTTATTGGTTAGATTCGTTTGAATGGTTAATCAATAATTTTCTCAGCTTTTTCTTGTTTACAATGTTTAACATTTTACATTGGATTTTCTTTTATTTTTGGTTTTCGTTAATTTTTTTTTTAATTTTTGTTTAGCAAAATTTGCTTTTCAAATAGTAGTGTAAAACTTATTTAAAATGTATGAATGACGTCAATATGCATAAAGAAAATTTATTTTTGTTGAAAGAGTGTGGGGTAATTTTAACAAATTTGAATAAACCCTCCTTCACCATTTCGAGCATATAATAGAAAATTCAATTTTATTTTCTTCGATAGGAACTCGAATTAATTGAAGAACAATGGCGAGCCGAATCAAATGATTTAGTATCATTGGTTAGTAATTTACAAGAGGAGAATCGTCGATTACAAAAATTGCAAAGTCCTATCAATGAATCGGAAACCATCAACACAACGATGACACCAACAACAATTCTCGTCAAGGATGATTCGTCATCAAATCTAGCAACAGCGTCCGATTTTCAAGTATTACAACGACTTAGAAGTCAAATAGAAAAACTTCGAAAAGATTTGAAAAATAAGGACGGCGAATTACAGGCTAAATCATTGGAAGTGGAAAATGTAAGTTTCGTTGTTAGACGTGATTAAATAAATATGTATCTTCGCTTATAAAATTTCGAAATAGGAATTAACCGGAAATACTTAGTCGTGCGAGGGCCGTAGCCGACTTTAAAGAGGGCTCCAATTTAAACTCGCTTTGCCCATCAAATTTGGACATCTGGTTTTTTTCCGAGATGCTGACCATTGAAAATTGCCATTTTGTATGAAAATACACTTTTTTCCAACTCTTTAAATATTCCTGTCATTCACTGATATTCCCTTAATTAAGTGATTATGATCTCGAGATTGGCCGGAGGTATTTCCTTTAAATTTTGGGCAGAGCTCAGGGACTTAATTCTAAGACACGTGAGCAAAAAAAAAAGAACCCTCACCGTGCGCGTTCGGGAGCTATGGGAGTTCCAAGATTTGATGACGTCATATGAGAAATGTAGTTTATATGAGAAATGTTGTTTTAATAGTTTTAAATGTTGTTTTAATAGTTTTTCTGGTGTGATTCAATATTTCTTCACTAATCAATAATTCGGATGTTCCTTGGGGTTCCCTCTTGGAACTGCGGGATTCTGTCCTTTGCATTTTCTTCTGGTTTAAAGACATTGTCGAGATGGTTGAAGGCAAGTTCCTAATCTTGGGAAGCGAGTCTTTTTGTGTCCATTAATCTGCAGGATAATTCGAATAATTCGCAACGGATTTCAATTAGATATTATTTCCCTAAATAATAAATAAAAGCACATGTTCAGCCGGTAGAACACATTTAAGTGACAGATTCGACTACTAGCGTTGCACCATACCTAGTGCAGATAGATCTTACGTCTCATACACTATGGACCACATGCTTAATGTCAATTCCGGAACCACACCTTCAAACGATTGCAACTCTGGATTTTTTGATTATTGCACCATAGCATCCTCAGCAAAACTAATTTACAATCGCAACGAATACAAATCAGCTGAGTTTTACTGGTGCTTTCTTTTTGTTATAATCTCCGCCTGAAGATAGGCTCATCGTATATGAGTGTAGTCATGAATGTCATTTCTTGCGTACGGTTTGTTGCAGGCACCAAACACCGCAACTACCCAACTTCTGAAGCTTGAGGACGTTACAAATGTGCTATATTTTAAAGAAAACTCCAAATTGCAATTTTTCTGTACCGACAATCGAACCCGCATTTTCTTGGTGGAAAGCCAGTACGTTCAGTATTGAGCCAACCCGTTCTTTCAACAAAATTTTCTCAATTTGGTACAATTTAATAGGGCAGTTTGATACGTATAAGATCTTTCCAGTGAACACCAGTTCGTACAAATTTGTCAACTGTTAGATGAGCGGAAATCTGTAGAAAAACGCTAAAAATATCAATGTTTAGCACTCTTTACATATTAATTCTTACGAGATGGCAGTGAATTTCCTCCAATTTTATAACGTTTGATTAGTCCTTCATGAGACATTTCCAACGAACCTCCATTTGTACCATTTCGCCAACGTTGTCAGGAAACTTTTTTAAAATTGACAGTTTTTAGCGATTTTTAATGAATATTTACCACCAGGTGGCATTGAGTTTGTTCTAATATCATGCAAGGTTAGGTTTTCATGAGACCTTTCCAACGAACACTCTATTCGTACCGTCTTATATGAAGTTTTGATGAAAAGATACGGAAAATGACACTTTTTAGGGCCTTGTAGCGCTATTTAGCATTCAGTGGCAGTGAATTTCTTTCAATTTTGTTGGGATCTTTCTAACTAACTTTCATTTGTACCATTTTATCAGCGTCTTGTGGAAAAAACCTCAAAAATATCATTTCACAATTGCACAATTTCCTAAATTTAATACAGTTTTCAAGGATTCAATGAAATCTTTCCAACGAATCTCCACTTGGAACATTTTGTCAACTTTTATATGATTTTCTTAAAAAACTGTATACAAAAAACGTGGAAAATATCACTTTTTAGCTCTATTTCGCGAATGATTTCACCAAGTGGTATTCAGCTTCGTCCAATTTTAAACAATTTGATAGATCTTGACGACACCTTTTTAACGAACCCGCATTTGTACCATTTCGTTAACTTTTATTTAAATTTCTCATGATTTTTTTCAATTTTAAGCTTTGTTTCTACCTTCATCTATAGCCTCTTAAAGGTGCAAATTTCATCAGATTTCCTAGAAAACCTTTTAAAATTACCGAAATTGACAATTCATCACTACTTTCAAAAGTATTTGAAAACAGTGTATGAAAAGTGGTGTGTCACCCGCGCATCTGATCCGCGCTACCTCCCTAGTCT
>JANVCI010133330.1:0-10101 GCA_026413465.1 Trichosia splendens | reverse complement strand
ATTTTAAATAATCAAAGAAAAAAGAAAAAAAAAGTAAATTAAAACCGAAATGAGATCGTGGTAAAATTTCTAATTGGTGTGTGTTTTTCGATAAAATTTCCTAAACGTTTTTCGCTAATTTAGTCTCATCCTAGAGATTAATTTTCAATAATTGTAAATTTTTGCTAATGTGTGTAACAAGGTAAAGTTAAAATTTTGAAATTTAATTTTTTTTTTCTAAAGTCAATTAATCTAAAATAGCCAATTCAATTCTAATTATAATTTTAAAAATTTCATTTAGTCTTAACTAAATTGTTTGCCAATTTTTTTTGTAATTAAACAAATTATATTTATTTTATACACACGTTATGCCAGGCTCACGAAAAAATGTAATGAATTATGAACCCATCAACAGTTTAAATACATAAAATATCCATTATATACAAAACATCAACGGATATTTTATAATTCGCATCAAAATCAAGTGGTTCAAGTTGGCTTGACTTTATATATCCACAATATATCACATCATAAATTTTGATTAAAATGACAAACCAATTTTTGCTATAAAAAGAATGGAAATTCATGACCCATAGCTTTTTTCATCGCTAAACAAAAACCTATAAAATAAGAACTTCCTAACGAATACCCATTCATTACTCATTCATTTAGATCAACCCCAAAAATTGCTGGTTTACTCACTAAATCGAAAAAAAATTTTATACCTAACGCCAAAGCAATCAAAGTCAAATTAATTTACTTTTGTCCGAAAATTTAATTTTTTTTTACTTCTCGTCTTCTTCATTTATGTTGCATCGGCTGTTCTTCATTTTGAAAAAAGCAGGGCTTGACGTAGAAAAAATAAACTCGTGAATTAAAAACTTGAAAATAAAGAATTTATTTAAACCAGAGAAGCGATACGTCGACGTAAAAAGAAAATAATTTTATTTCAAATGAATTGTTGGAAAATGTTTTTAATGCAAATGATTTCCCTTTTTTCTGTTATGTATTCCATTGAATCATATAAGTGTACAATTATGTGAGTGTGCCTTCCAGAGATCGTTTAATTATGCACTGTTTATACAATACGAAGTGAGATTCTTTATTTCTATGCTGTGGGGATTCAAATTCTCATTCAAAAGGAAAAAAAATATGATTTTTATAGCATTCATTGTTCAAAAAAGTTTTTTTTTTCGTTCGTATTTGTATTGCTCTGATTGTATATTAGGGTGGATCAAATTCCCATTTTTATTTTTGTTTCAATTTGAACCATAATAAAATCGTTCTGGATGGTCTGACCATAAAAAATAAGAAACTTCTCTTTTGTGTCCGATTAATTTTCAAACAAAAAGTTCAAGTTTGAGCTTCAAAAACAGACATCAGTGGCCAGTGGAAAAATCGAAAAAGTTCACTTCTAGATACACATTTTTATGATTTTTAATGATCCGATATCTTTTGAAACAAGCTCCACTTGCCGGGTAAAACCTAAAAGATTGTCAGTTAGTTAACGGAAACAGTGAGAATATCAACATTTCCGAACCGATTTCCAAAAAATTCTTTTTCCTAGATTCTGGATTCTAGATTCTGGATTCTAGATTCTAGAATGTGCATCTAGAAATGGATTGACCTCTTTCAATCAAACAAATCATTTATTAAGGGATGTTCACACTACGACTTCGGGCAGAATGACGAAGGCTGATTTTATCGAATAAATATGATGGATCACGAGATATTATCAGGTTGTGCATGAACGAATTCGATTCGTATTCGAGATACTTAAATATCTAGACTCATCGAAAAGACCACATCACCAAAAGTGAAATGCCGCAATGATAAGGATTTCGCTAACGACTCACGAGTTGGCAATGGCGTGAAACTAAAACTCTGTCAAAGCGTACGCAGACCAGCAAAGACTTTAGCCGTAATAGCGTTATATTGGTTCCTCCACCCTAAACTAGACACTAGCTTTATTCCCAAATAAGTAACTTCGACACTTATCTGTACCAAAACACCATCTAGCAGAATTCCTGGAAGAACAGGTGGGGCACCTCCATTACATAACACAATAGCTTGAGTTTTCGTAGTGTTAAGGGCTAGGCCATTTGCTTTCGACCAATCACTAACAGGCTTAAGATCAGCATTTATATTAGAGTTGCATTTAATTACCGAGGCACAGTCCATGTCAGAATCGATGTAGCATTGGAAGTCATCCGCAAACATATGCGGAGCTGAGTGCTTTAATACATTTGGTAAGTCATTTATAAATATTGAAAATAATAGAGGACCTAGCACTGATCCTTGAGGAAGCCCAGCTGGGATTGGCAAAAAAGAGGACAAATATACACCAATCTGCACTGTCTGGGTTTTACCGGAGAGGTAACTACGAATCATTGAAACAGCGTGAATAGAGAAAGAAAAATTTTGCCCAAGCTTACGGCAAAGTTATTCATGATTGAAAAGTCCAAGAGCAACAGCACAGTCATCTTACGATTACGACGCTGAAAAACCCTCAAAATATCATCAGTCACTTTAAGCAAAGCAGAAGACGTACTATGGTTAGCGCGAAATCCGGACTGATATACACTGAGGAGCTTATGCGGATCCAGATAATGCATTAATTGCAGCTTCATCAAATTTGAAAGCCCCTTTGATAGCACTGGTAACAAGCACACTGGCCTAAGGTCCTTAAAATCGAAAGTTCTGAAGCTTTTGTGTTCGGGTATAGCCTTGGCTCGCTTCCAGCCTTGGCTCGCTTCCACTCATTAGGGTAAAGTGACCGTCTCAAATTCGATTTTTCCACTGGTCACTAATGTCTGTTTTTGAAGCCCAAAATTGAACTTTTTGTTCGAAAATTAAGAATTTTACTTCGATTCAACCAAACTGACCTCAATTTTTTTAACATTTTTTTAAAACCTTGTATGAAAGTCCTATATTTTTACTACATATGAAGCGAAAGAACCAAGTTTTTCTCTGGAATCGGTCCAAAATAAAAATTATTTGAAATACAGAATGTATGGAAAGTGCGAAAATATTTAAGAAATCTAAGAAATTCAAAATTTTTTTTAATTTTAAGAAATTTTTGAGAAATTTGAAAAATTTAATTTCTCAAAAATAGGCCCTGCAAATACGGGCAGATGAAGGCGGTCACAAAAAAAAAGCTTCTTACTTTTCATGGTCAGACCATCCTCCGTAATGATTTTATTATGGTTCAAATTCAAACTAAAATAAAAGTGGGAATTCAATCCACCCTATTGTATATGTCCCTTTTTCTCCGAAGGACCGCGTACCCAAATTAACAATAATTTCATCAGATAATTCGAATTTCTCTTCGTTTCGATCCGAAACAATTTGCATTTTCTTTTTAATTGTTTAAGAAATCCACCCATGGGTATATGTTGTCAATGAAAAGAAAATGTGTGGGCATCAGATTGTTGGGATACATATATCGGGATAGAATCGAATAGAATGAAAGCAAATCTATTCAGTATTTTTGAATTTAACTGAAAATTAAATTCGAGCACGTCCTAAGCAACAAGAAGCGCACGTGAGGTTTTACTCATACACATTTCAAGTTTTGTTTGATTGTAAATCAAAAAGTTATGACGAGAGAAAACTAATATTTTCAGAGTTCATCGTGAAATTAAAATGAAAATTAATTCGTAACCACATGCGGTAAAAACCCCACCACCACCTCATTCATTTGTTGATATATAACGAAAAATGGAATATGAACCAATTTGCTTTTTCAAATATCAAATTTAATACAAAAGTTTCAAACTCATTTTTGTATTTGTCTTTGGAAGTAAAATTTCCTCATTGCACAACACATAGACTTTAACTACGTATTTAAAATTTAAACTTTTCAACATCCTGTTTAATCATCTTTTCATCACATATAAACTATGTTTGTTATTCATAAAATATGTAAAAAGAAATTCTATTAGATGAAACCTTAATATCAGTCAGTGGTCCATACGAAATATGAACTACGTCATTTAATAATACAATGCACTATATGCCACGCTATAAATACCTATATGAAATGAAAGTAACTTGGTTATCATATTTTTTACTTAGCCGTAAGTCTGGAAAGTTACAACCATTAGGGATGAATAATAATTTAAAATTTAGAAAATTCAGGAGATGACACTAAATGCATTAAAAGTATGATGATAACACACAACCCATATACCTTCATTGCAAAACATGAAATAAGTTTCACTTTACTTTTCTCAAAATTGAATTATCCATACATGCTGATGTCAATGTTAAAAGGTAGTTACAATGCGACCATCTTCAAAAAGTTACTTAATATGTCATAGGTCACAGTTGAATCCTAAGTAAACCAGTTGGAAATAGGTACTTTTAGTCATGTGAATATATAACAACATGCGATAAAAGTGAATTACGTATCATCATCATCATCATATTGTAGAGTAAGAATGTTGTCAGCTAGATTTATCACGTCATATAACATTTTATTGAAATTATGTTTTTGGATAAATTAGATGGTATGAAGAAGCATATTCATGTATCCAGTGTATATCACATGTATTCGTATAGATCAAGAGTTCAGCTCGCTCAAAATTAATAATAATATCTTATCGCTGATTTGGATGTACAAATGAATGGAGCTATTAGAAATGGTCATGTGGAGCATACCAAATCAATCAAAAAAAAAACATGTATGGAAAATCCAAATCCTCCATTTTATCCAGTCACATATATACCATCGTTTAAGCTATTGTGGAAAATCAACCATGTCACTCTCGTACAACATTGACATAAATTCTTGGATAAAATTGTCTACAGGTGTTCAGGGCTATAAATCAAGAATGGATGCATGACTTGATATATTAAATAAAAATATTTTGGAAACAAATTTTGTAAAATATCTACCGCACCTACATAAACTATGAATATCAAGGATCACTGACTGACGGAACAGTATGTTTTATACATATTTTTATTCAAGATTTATATTAAGAGATGAACGAATATAGAGACTGTGCTCTTCATCTAGTTTATTTAAACTAATAAGCAAATATCTACAAAGTAGAAAGTGGGTAAGTCTTCTAGCAAAACCGAGAACTTTTAATTAAATAAGATCGATTGTAAATTGCGTAGATGTTTTGTGAGTTTTATTATATGAAATAAATGTTTTAGCTCATTTTGATGTTGTTTTATGAAGTGAAAAGTTTTGCCAGGTATAATAATTCATAGTCTTTCAGTTGCGATATTCTACGAACGAAACAGGTATACGGGAATCAGTATAAACATATTTTAAGTTGAAAACATGTATACACTTATAACCAACATCTGTGTATGATTTGCTGTTAAAACACTTTGAACCTTTGATCAACCCTTTTAAGTTTCGAAACCAGTTTTGTTTCGTTTTATTTCTTTTTTCATTTCATTGTTTGGTTCATTCAGTTTGTTTGTTAGATGATTTCAATGAATTTGAGTTCTCTATTTGCATGTGTTAGTTGACTCGGAATTCTAATGAGCGTACATGCAGAGGTAGAAAATATATGTATTCAATGCACATATTAACAGATGTTAGCTATTATTCAAGACAAAGGTGTGTTAGACTCGAACTACGAATTTAAATGATGTTCGAAGAGTTATCCATTCGATCCGGATTTTTTTTGTTAAAGACTTTAGATAAGGGGTCTATGGAATTTGAGATTTTTCTGTTAAAAATATCTGGAATTGTATTGAATGGTAATCGAAAATTATTTGAAAAGCATTTTAAAAAAGAAAGTTAAGGCGCAGAGATTATGACCTTTTTTTCTGCGACCAACGAAAGGGTTCAAAAATTTCCGTTCACCAATTAGAAGCATGAGAAAGAATTTTTTTTTAATTTGACCTGCAACTTGCCCAAGACCAATTTTACCATTTTAATGAAAGCACCACTCGGTAATAGGTTGGTCTGAGTGGTTATCATTTTTCGATGAATGTACACAGTCAAGAATACTAGTTTAAATTGAAAACCTATTGAAATGTGTGTAAAAAACGTTTTTTTATGACAAAGTTGACATTGATTTAACTTTGCGATCATAGAAGCACGCCTAAACGATTTCATAATTTTTCTTGTTGTGACCTTTTTTGGGGGAAATTTTATGGTCAATCCAGGAAAACAAATTTGTAAATCGGTTTGAACATGTGGATATCATTGCATGAATATTGTCATCAATTACACATTGATTTTCTATTATTCAATTTCTTCATCAATTGTGCTTATCTTATTCTTGGATTTCTCAAATGAGGCAACGTATTAAAACAATCAATCACCAGTGTGTAACATGTGTTAGGTATCATCAAAAACCATAATATCAATTAATGGGTGAACTACTGTCAGTTCGGGTCCTACCATCAGAAACTTTTCTAAGAATGGGAGTGTTGAACGAATGGAGTGAAATGATACCAGCAGATCAACTAGCAAAGTTCGGTACAAATTGGAAATTTATTACGACTGACGCACCGCATCAAGGAGGAATTTGGGAATCAAGCGTAAAGTCAACGAAGATGAATTTAAAGAAAGCTATTGGCAATCGTAAGATGAGTCGAGATGAACTATAAACAGTGGTAGTGCAAATTGAAAGAGTATTAAACTCAAGACCTCTTTGACCAATTTCAGACAATCCAAATTATATTTCGCTGGTTACACCAGCACAAATGATTTTAGGAAATCCCAAGGTTGGTGATATGATTGTAATTAGAGACGAGAAACAACCACCGACTATTTGGTCTCTTGGACGTGTATTCCCTGGTACAGATGGTTTAGACAGATCAGCACGTATCAAAACAAGAGAAGCTGAGTGGGAACGCCCGATACATAAGCTGTGTGTATTGCCGTTGCCAGAAAGTTACCTGGAATTGGAAGGTATCGACAGTGATAGCGTTGCATCAAATAGAAATCGATGTTCTACGTGAATTCACTGCATCAAGGGGGGAGTGTATGAATATTGTCATCAATTGTGCTTTGATAAAATTATTTTATTCCTATCTTATATAATAAAACTGTCGAATAGATGAATTGTGGTTTTATTCCCTCAAGGATTGTATACAATCATAACTGCTTCGCTTAACGAAGAACAAGGAAAATTAAGAATTTTTATCTGAAAAAATTGAGATTCGCCTTGAACCATTTTATTGATTGTTTTTATTGGAAAGATGTTTCTGTTAGAGAAGAAAAATCAATAATTTTAACAGAAATTGTATGATAATCAATCATGTTTGACAAATTCACATTTTTTCATACAAAAATTGTTAATTTTCCTTGTACATTGTTAAGGGAAGTAGTGATAATATCCACATTCCCGAGTCGATTTTACGGGTGATGCGTTGAGAACAAAGTTAGATTTTTGAGACAATTTATCAAATTATTAAATTTTGAACTTTGCCATTAAAACAAAATCTTTTTACACACATTTCCGTGAGTTTTCAATTTCAATACTAGTTGAGCATCGAATATGTACATTTCATCCAAAAATTGTTTTCTTCCCGCAAATGAAAAATGATTTTCCGATTTTTATAAATCATTTTTTATGTTTCTTCAGATTCGTAACAGGTTACTCAATGAAACCATTTAATGCGTGGAAGATTTGAAATTTAAAATTTTAAAACATTTATATTTTTGGATTTCTTTTAGTTTGTATTTAGAACGACTACTTTCAATGCACCGCACATTTTTTGAGTTCAGAAACGTTTATTTGCTAGTGTTTAGAGTGATCACTTCATGCGCAGCAGTCAAAATGTCTTTTTAGACATGTTCACATAGTAAAAACAATCAAAGGAAAAAAAAATGTGTTAGGGGCACTTTGGTACGCAGTGTTACGGTTCTAAAAGAGGGGGTTGGGGGCAGTGTTTTGAACGCGAGTATTCGTAACAACCTGTCTTTCATAATTTTCTCAATAAATGGAAAATCTTTGAAATAAAATAGAAAGCTGAAAATATTTTAGAATTTGTCTCGAGAAGAGGAGGGGGAGTAAAAAATCCAAAAAATGCGTTACGAGAATACAAAGAAGACACACGATTTGTTTTGTTTTGAAAAACAGAGTTCAATTTTGGGAGTTTTAGGAATCTCAGTAGTAGTGGCAACACTGTAATTTTCTACTGATTTTTTCTTTTATTTCCCGATTTTTTTTTACTTTCCAACTTTTCCTTTTTATTGCTTTTCTGTATAATTCCCAAGCGCTTCACATAAATATGATTGGCGAAATTCGCAACAATTTGCACAAGCGATTCAGGTTTTACTAAAATGGTAAAACGCAGGTAATTTTTTAAACTTTGCTCATGGGTAAGTTGCAGATGAAATTAAACAAATTGTGATCCCCAAACCAATTTTTTCCTTTTTTTACCGCATTTTATTAAATAATTTGAAAAATAAATAGGACACGTTTTTCATATTTTTTCCAAAAAAAATTAATTTCAAACTCGAGAAATCTAATTTTAAATTTCGAAAACTTAAATTTTCTGCTATTTTGCTGGGCAATTGGAATATAATCTTCATACATCTAGTACTAAATCCATGGTAATCTCCCAGGGAGCTGCGGTAAACCGTATTTCAAAAAAAAATTCTACAAAACACATTCAAAACATAATTTTAAAATGTGTGCTCAAAGTGACTTCATATTTCAAATTGAATTTCCGACAATATTTGTCAAACCGGTAAAATGTTAACTAACCCACAAATTTGTTAAATGAGAAATTTTCGTAAAAACGAATTTTACCTCGGAATTATAAATTCGAAATATGAAGTCATTTTGAGCACACATTTTAAAATGTGTTTCGAATGTGTTTGAATCGATATGCCAATGCGTGTTTCGCTGCATCGTTTAAGGAATATTATACTCGATATTTGATAGCAGATTTTAAGGCTTTCCTTTAAAACGGTGTGTGTGTGTTTCAGTAATTTCGACGAAACGTTGTGTCCTTTAAGGTGTTGGTATAGATAAAAACTATATTAATGTTGGTGGAGGTGGTGTTTTTATTTTTTATCGCTTCTAGCAAAACAGCGGCAAACGTAATTTTCGAAAAACTTCTTAGAGCTTAAAAGCAGTTTTTTTGAAAAAAGATAAAATACGTGTCTTTAATTTTAAAATTATTCAAGACAATGCAAAAAAAAAGGTGGACATGTGTCTCGGAATCTTGAATAGACCAACGGATATTTTCAGATCTCTTTCGTTGGCCGCAGGGAAAAGGTCAAAATTGCACCGATCTAACGTTCGTACAAGAAAAATGTGAATTAATTTATTTTATATCTTTGGCGCTTATAAACGACCGATTACAGCACTAAAATGCGTATTGTGAAGAGAATTTTACAGTTCAGGACTAATTTAGTATGGCTTTATAAGCGCCAAATATATAAACTTATGTATGCTAAGCGTACTGCAAACGCCTTCTACGTGCAAGGTATGGTAAACAAGGTCCTCGGCCTGCGGGCCCGGACCGTTTACCATACCTTGCACGTAAATATCCCTTTACAGCTTAGCATAAATAACTATTCCTTAATGTGATGTTACAATAACACGAAGTTTAAAAGTAAATCTGTTATTCATGACACTAGTACAACTATTAACGATAACTTCTCTCCAAATCATAAATTATGAATAACCTAAAATTCATTGAAAATAAATTACTTCGCACATGTTACTGGCAGAGCTAAAGAAATGAAATAATTTAAAGTTAATAAAATTAGTAAAAACCACTTTCTTAAATTATTTAATTTAATTCGATGAGTCTTTAAGTCCCTAATGAACCACTTTATAGAAAATAAATTTTTTTCTTTAATTTTAATTTTGAATATTTTTTTTTTTAAATTTATTTTAAACGGAAAACGCATCGCAGGGAATGACTTCATTACTTTGTTCTGTATAACAATTCATTAATTTCATTAAATTTAATTCTTTTTTTTACTATCATTTTTGGTGACAAAGAAATAGGAAATACACACGAAAACATTTAATTTATATTTTTTTGTAGATTTTAATTATAAAAAATCGTCAAATTTTATAAACCAAACAAATGCATTTAAAAAAAAAAATAAGTAATTAAACAAACATTAAATTAATATTATTGCTCTTTTCAGAATAAAATTATCAACAAAGCAACTAATAT
>JANVCI010132219.1:0-11264 GCA_026413465.1 Trichosia splendens | reverse complement strand
GAAATGTGTTGATGATGTCAGAACAGAAGGCCGCCGCCGGCAGGGCATTGCTCAACACGGTAAACAAAATAAAAAAGCGGGGTCGAGGGGCGGCAGCCCCCGCCAATGGGGGTCAAGGGGGAATATCCCCCTTGCGGAGTCTAAGGGGCACAGCTCCATGCACATAAGGCGAAAAAGCCCGCCACAGGCGCATGGGTTAGAGGCGGAGCCCCCACTTATTCAAAAAACTGCTTCACAAGTTTTTACATTTTCGGATTTTGAGTGTCCGGAATTCTTTGTCCCATTTTATTATTTTATCCTCATCCGGATTTTTGATCTTCCGGATTTTGTCCATCCTGATTTTGTCCTTGTCCGGATTTTTTCTTCCGGGTTTTGTTCGTCCGGATTTTTGAATTCCGGATTCTGGGCGGGAGCCCGTAATCTGCATCTAACAAACAATGTTAATGAAATGAATGCCGACCTCTTTAATGAATATTGATTTTAAGAATGAAATACATTCAAATCGACTGAAGCTTATCGAATGAGTAATGAATTGAATCAACAATGGTAATGTTTAATTGTTCCATAAAACGACTACGAATCAACTTATTTGAATGAATTTTGTTTATGATGTTAATTCAAAGCAGTATATACCAAAAGCTTCACCTCAACCATGTAAAATAAACGTTTTGGTTCAATTATAAGAAACTATTGAGAACACGTCTGCTTTAAAATAAACAACAAATATGCCTTCAGCTTGCTCTCAACAAACATAATGCATAATAAAATAAAAACAACCTGGTTCCTGGAAGGATCTATTAAAGACTGCAGCGCCATGTTCTTTTTCTTTGATAATACATGCGTGATATAGCCATATATGAATACACTGCTAGGAATAGGCATTTCTCAAGTTTATTTGTATAAGTTTGCTGTCGACTCTTCAGCCACTTAATTAAAAAACGAGGATTATGCTCTGTTCACTGTTAAAGGGAATCATTTATAAAAAAATCCTTTACATAGTTTCTAATAACAAGCGCCATAATTAGCACTTCATTCCCCTTATGAAGGTCAGACATAGCATTTTACTCCGGTATATCATCAATAAAACCACGATTGTTTATTAAAATGCTATACAATCGTGTACACTGTATAATGTTGTTGTGGCATCGATTTTAAAAAAATTCTTATATATTTACTGCATTCTAGCAAATACACAACAAACGTTTGATGTTGACCGCGGAAGAGATTTCCAAGAAATTGGGTATCAAACCAAGTGAATTGTTATTCATTTTTTTTTTTTTTATATTTTTCTTTTGCCTCTTGCTCTGCAGGCGCATCATTTTTGTTTTGTGCATTTTTAAGTATGGGAGGTAAAATACAAGATATTTATGTATATTTGTATATATAACATGCATCGACCTATCTTTATTTATATGAAAGAGCTGTGTGTTCTTGTGCATTTTCAATGTACATACCTATGCAGCTTGTATTTTATAGGAATTGTGTTGTGCTACCAAATGAAAAGAAAAGAAACCAATTTTTTTTATTCTTTTTTTTTTTGGTTTATTTAGCTGTTAAATTCTTGACGTTGCCTTTTCCCTTCGTTCGAATATATTTAATGGATGGACATAAAGATTCCATATAACGCCAATTTCAAATACATCGGATTTTTTAATAAATTTTATTGGTTAATCTGTGGATGAGAAAACGAAAGATCGGTGAGGATGCATATTATTTGACTTTGAATAATGTGCAAACATGCTAATCTTGGAATGTAGGAGAAAAACAAAATGATTCAATTGAAAAGCAAATATTTCAACGAAGCTTCTCAAATGTTTTGCCAATAATCTCTGTTAAAAAAAAAAAAATCTCTTTTCCATTGCTGAATTCAGAGTGGTTTTATAGTGAATCTTAAGCGAGCGTATATCTGGTCGTATCTGAGTTTACGTTTATATTATATTGAATGAACGCCGCATTCCACTCTCAGTTATAAAATACAATTCCTAAGCGAGATACTACTACATAATACATAAGTATTAGTTTATTCGCTGACGATTACTTATGTATAAAAAGGCTACATTATTACGATATCCACTCTATTCGTCTCGTACGCATGGATTTTTGATGTTGAAATGTACTATAGTCATGAATGTATTATTCTTTGACTCTTCCAAGACGGGAAATAAAAAAATAGAAAACATCGAATATATGTGTTATATGCTGTAAATGATGCTTTCTTATGTGTTAGTCAAATAAGTACAGTATATAGGTGAAAATACTCTGTTAGGTTCACGATGATTATGACCTGAAACGAAGAAGTTCGCTAAAATTTGTCGGAAAATCCATTTTCTCCTCCTTTCCGCTATGTTTCTATATGTAAATGATCAGCCATAGAATCAATGTCGAAATTTTCGAAAATATTTCTATTCGCTTTGGTGAAAATTCATTTTCGTTTTAAGTTCATTTTTGGCTACTCGTCTCTAACTAACGAAACTAACCAACTATATGTAAATCATTTTATTACTTTTCCTTTTGCCTCATTGTAATTTTATGTGTGGCTTTTTGCGAATGAAAAATGATGATTATTGCGGAAATTGTTAGATTTGCATCGACTACATATAATCACATTTATTATAGATTTGTGCTACTTTTTCGACAGCGACATAGCTGGAATTAGTTAGAATAAAATTATAAATATTGTTTGGTTAATTAATATGTTTTTCTCGCATTCAAATAGCACATTTGGTAATAAAATATTTTTAAGTGACGTGTCACACCTGACAAATGTACTAAAATTAATTCATTTCTTAAAATAAAAATTGAAGCATAGGGTCACCATTGTGCAAAAAGTTGGTCTCGCATAATTCAAGTTCCACAACAAAATCTCAAAATTTAGTAAATTCGACAAGAAATCCAAAATCAAAAATTTCAGTAAAATCTCAATTTTTGCCCAAACTTCGTTATTTCACAACCATTCAAATTTATTTCGAAGCACAGTAAGCAGGTCTGAATCTATAAAATCCATAAAAATTTCTTATTTGTTCTGCTTCTTTTCGTAATTTGAATTGCCACAAAATCGTCCAAACATATAAAATCGTTACTGCAATGAATTAATGAATTGTAGACTAAAATTACAGAACTTTCAAATGGTACAATAATTTGAAAACAGTAAACTTTCCAGTTTCATAGTTTCTATGACTTATAACCATGGTTGCACATTTTTCATACAAGAAGTCCGAAAAAGAGACATTTGCATCAGCACAAAAGATCGAACCTGACCATTTCTAGTCGTAGGATTATCTAAAGAATTCAGCAAATGATAATGTTTGTTCGTGGCTGTTTTGCAAAAAGCATTAAAATTTGTCCTCAACATGCGTACGGGTATGGAAATAATGTTTTCTTCCCGGGATCCAACATGAAATTCCTCGACACAATCAAAACTGAAGATTGCTCGAAATGGAAGAGAAAAAACGTGTCAAAACTTCAAAATACTTCTATGATCGATAGCTCAAAATTTCAATTCGATTTACCATTGAAATGATAATCTAGCGATGCTCGAATAATTTCATTACAGCTTTTCGAAGCAAACGAATTAAACTGTTTTCTAAAGGTCCCCTATTTTTCATATGTAAACCCATAACGCTACCTATACCTTCAACCACAGCTTATCAATGTGTTCTACACGATGCGGTTAAGCTAAAATAGAGTATATTTCCTATATCCTTGCATGAAGTAGGAGTCTCAAATAGCTTTTTGTACAGATCTAACTGCAAATATCTCTCAGGGTACTCAATGAACACACCAGGTTTGGGATTAGGCTTATCTTTCGGAACATATTGTGAAGCAATTTCCTTTACTCTTGCTACGAAAATCTCATATGCTGAGAAAACATCGTCGATTCTAATATAATCAGAAAGATTTCCTGATTCTTTTGCGAGTTCTACATACTTACTTAAATCACTCTTAATGTTATTTGAGGTTTGGTAACAAATTTCCTGCTGTTGTCAAGATACTTCGAGTTTTGTGATGATTGATTTATATTTGATATGAACTGTTGTTATAAAATTTGTAGTGAAAAATTTAGTTGTAATTTTTGCAGCTCTATGTGCTCTTAGTTATCGATGTTTTTACTTTTTGACTTCTTTGACGACTTCACTATTTGTTTTTTTTCTCGGTTTTACCTAATTCTCGATTTATTATGCATTCCCTAATTTTATATCTCCACTTCCCAATTCATTACTATTTCCCAACTCATTACAATTTCTCAATTTTATATCTCCACTTCCCAATTCATTGCTATTTCCCAACTCTTTATTATTTTCTAACTCATTACAATTTCCCATTTTTATATCTAGAATTCTCAATTCATTGCAAATTTCCCAACTCGTTAATATTTCCCAATTTGTTTCTTCTTACCGATGTTTATTTGTAAAAATGTACCTTCGCGTTTGGCGATGCTACTATTTCCCCGGGATCCAAAAACATTTTCCCTAACGAAATCACCAAATTTTAGTCATTGTGGCTATAACAAAATGTCAACCATATAAAATGAAATTATATTTAACGGCTCCAAATTTAGATCATTCTGTTTTGGAGGGTATTTAGTTACACCTGAAACATATATGGTTAACATTCAACAACTCTACTCAGGTCTACTGCGCCTATTGGCAAGAAAATTGTTTTTTATTTACAAACAGAAATGAATTGAGTTTTATGAACCTTTCACCAAACATGGAATATCTTGGTCACATATTATCAAGCCTGGCTTCCGCTACTTTAGTAAATTGTTTTTTTCCACAAGTTTCACAAGAAAAGTATTTCCGAAAGATAATTGTATTGCTACCACGTCGCTAACAAAATTTTTCTATGACAAAATCCCATTCGTTCATGAACTTTTCTAGAAAATAGTAGCGAAACGATACAAATTATATTTACTCATAGTAAACGTGATATTACAAAAAAATCTTTATGTAACGATATGGTAGCTAAATCAATTTATTTTATTGAATTCTACACAACAACTGCTGAAAATTTCACTACTTCTTTAAAAGTAGAGAAAAGTCAATCTTGTATTTCATGTCAAGCATTTCAAATTGTCCTATTTTTTAGTGTCGCAATCGTAAGTCTTTTTATTCCCAATAGGGACGAACTAAATATTCTTTTCAGGCAGACATAAGAGGGAAATGTTGGTGATACGGTATGCTTTTAACGCTTTCTTTTAGATTTGGAGACATTTTATTCACAGTAACATGATGTAAAAAAACGGAGCCCCAGCATTCAGAAAACAAATTTAGATCCTACCTTGATGTCAAAAATCGAACCGTTTTTAATTTTTTTATAAGTGGTTTCAGATTCTCAGCGGGGATATCATCTACCCAGAAAAATTAATTCAGTTCCTTCTACGGCTGGAACACTAACATATTTTTTCTGTTCTAGCAGTTGGAAGAACTGAGTTGCTAAAAATTAAATTTATCTTTTCTGCGTTGATGAGGTCCCCACTGAACATCTGAGACAGTTTCTCATTGATATTTAAATATTTTGTTTTTTTCAAGTTTTGGGACAACATTCGTGTCTCATTAGTTTACTGATGATTAAAGATATTTGAGATGTGTGCTATTATGTCTGTTATGTCTATTATCAAACTAGAATAACATTTTCTGGTAACTGTTCAATCATATATAATGGATAGTTTCTTCGTGACACATATTTACCACATGTCAGAATTCCAGATTGGTGAACCATCAATAACATTCGTTTTTTAGGAAATCTATTGCCTAGAACTTCGATATGTTTATCCCAGAGCCTATTTTTGGTAACTTTTTCTTACGAAATTCTTTAGAAATTGAATTCAATTCTTGTAAATTTATTAAATTTCTAGGAATTTAATGCGAAAAATATCCCAAAAATAGGCTTTTGTTTATCCTTTATCGAAAATTAAATTATTGAAATCAATTTGTGATCTATCGCTATTTTTTAAGAAACAAAATTGAAAGTGAATGAAACACAGTTCATTTTCAAAAGCTCCGAATGATGAAAGTTAATTGTTTATATTATGGAAAATCATATTATCTGATTAGCAGAAAGTTTTTAATCTATTTTTTTCCGACCTGCGCCGAACCTTACTGGGAAGTAGGGTAACTTGGAATTGCAGATGACCAAAATTTGTAGAGATATTGTAAGATATTTTGAGTAGAAAGGAATCAAAAGAGCTGAAATAAAATATAGATTTTGTAATTTATAACAAAAGTAGAACATTAACATTAGCAAACAATATGAAAGTTTATTAATAATGACAATATATACGATTTAAATTAATATAAACCCTTTGGTCTTATATGTCATGTCGTAAGATGAAATATTGCTCTTTCAAATCTAATGAAATTCGCCATTTTTTTATAATTTCCTTAAAGTTTTTTCCTATGTTTTCGTTCTGGTCGAGTCGTTGTGTGTCAGTTAAGTGAAATAAAAGCCAGAAAAAATATAAAAAATTTACTTTATTGAGAAAATAGAGCCAGTTTCTTAGTCTATTTGAAAAATTAAGATGAGTCGGTTGCTCGGAATTTTAATTTCATCACTGAAATTCTTATGACTGGCATCTCGAAATGATTATTTTTATTATCAATCAAATAGTTATAAAGATGAATACATGTAGGTTCAGTGAGTGCAAAAGTTTTCATTCGTAATTAATTACTAAAGTGAAACTGAATACGAATACACAAACAAAGTTATGCCTCATTAAAATGTTCACGGCCCCACTAAAACTGGTTAAAATTAAACTTTCGACAACAAATATACAGTTCATTTGGCTTGTTCTATTCGATTGATCTTTGGGCAATTCGCAGATTTTCGGATCTCGATTTTATGACCTTTTGGAGATTGGTTTTAGTTTCTTTTTCAATTTATTTTCCATCAAAGCTGTTTTCCCAGCAAAAGTAATGCTAATATATTCAGTACTAATGGTGAAAAAGGAAATGGAACATAAAATAATTTTCCTCGTCCAAATACACAAAATATTTTGAATATGGATTCAAATTCAAACAGGGCGGTCCTGCCATATTCCGGTTCTGGCAGTCCTCCAGGTCAGCTTTTCAGCTTTTACGTCCTCTTTTTTGTTATTATTACCATTTGGTTATTGCGAATTGGATAACGATGAAATTATCCAGCGTATGACTTCTAGCTAAACACTTTGGCAACACACTGTGTTCCATTTTCAAAATGAAGATTAAAGTTTGGAAGTGAATTCGCTGTTGTACCTAGAGCTTCCAGCATTAATGTAACTCTGGTTCTTTTGTTAACCCGGAAAATAATTCTCATTGCTCGATTTTGTAAATTTTGGAGTTTTTGAAGTTAATTTTTATTGCATATAAATAAGAACGAAGCGCAGTACTCAAAATGTGGGGCTATTATCGTTTTATATATTGTTATTTTGTCGTGGAAATTGAAATTTTTACTTATTCGTGCCAAAAAAACACTTCCTTCGCAAGTTTTTTGGATATGTAATGGACATGTGCGTGTCTTCAAGTTGTAGTGAATCATGAGACCAAGATATTTGATTTGGTCTGAACACATTCAATTTCATTGTTGCCAATTTCGATCTCAATGTTATTGCATTTACCGTAGCTCCTCATCACCATTGCCTTTGTTTTATCAACATTTAGGTTGAACTGGTTTACACAAAGTCATTGGTAGATATTTTCCAAGTCCTTTTCCGTCCTTTTCAGCCATGCACAGCAAGGTGTCATCTGCAAACAGTTTAATTTTGCAATACTTGAGACATTTGTTTGTCATTGATGTACAGCAGAAATAGATCCGATGCCAGTTTGGAACCCTGAGGGACACCTAAATCATTGTTTAATGGTGGTGAATGGTGATGTCACTCCATCGAACGTTATTGACTGCCGCTAATTAAGCTTTTGAATAATTTCGATTCACGACCTTTTATACCGCACATTCCCCATTTTCGAAGGAGTCTTTTTCTGTTAGTTGTCTAGAAAGCTCTGTTCAGGTCCAAGAATTCTGTAACAACTATTTTATTGTTGTCTAATTCCCTCTTCCACTCGAGAATCACATTTTTTATGGCTGTTTCACATGAATGTTTAGTCCTAAATCTAGATTGTTTGTCGATAATAATGTTATTTGATACGACATGTTCTATCAGCTGCTACTTAACTACCCCTTCCAAAAATTTTTCGTACGTTGGTAGTATCCTGGTACTTTTGGAACTTTCAATTTATAGGAAATGTTAAAAGTTTGTATTGTAAAGAGGTATAGAAAAAACCGTCTGGCTTCCCGCAAACCAAAAAACTCAAAAAACTTTCCGATTAGGCAAATAACAAGGTTTTCCGATTTCGTTTTCACATTTACTTGAAAGTACTTTCGGTTTTAGTACTTCCCGATGTCCCAAATACATTATTATAAGGTTCGCCTTCGGCCTATGTATTTAAAAAACAAATTAAAATTTAATTAGTGAATTTTAAGGAACCTTTTTAAAAATTGCATACTAAATAAGCTCATTTTTTGAATAAAATAAAAGTTTATCTGTTCCCTAGAGTTCAAAAATTGTAAACTCTACCTACCCTACATTACCAGGTTTATTTTCGAAGACAATGAGAATCATATTTCTATTTCAATTTCTTTTAATACAAGATTTTGACTTTTTCACTAACTACGACTAATTTTGATATTATTTTACAATTTTATGACAAATCGAGAATACGCTTGAAATTACAAAATGAATGCCTTTTGAAAAGTTATGTAAATATTAATCAAAGGGTGATATTGATTACAAAGCTATTGTTAGGCTTAACTGATGAATGTCTAATAATGAAAATTTTTTAATTCATTTTTTTTAAATCATAAACAATAATCAAATACCACGTGGATTGTATGTTGCACGTGGCATCGTTATTTTTTATATTTATTTCTTGTCTCAGTACGCAACTATTTTCATTTTACTCTACCATTGAATCATTCACCTCTGCGACAGACAACGGCAAAGCATTTGCTTCCAGTAGCCGCTGTATTGCGTCGTTCGATTTTTCTGGTTCTTTTTTTTTCGGTGTTAGAAGAGTATCAGAACGATGTATTTGTGCATTTATGTTAAAGAAAATTGTATGTTTGTGTGAATGGTGGGAAGTTAGTTGTATGGTATTTAGTCGTATGTGGATGAATTAGTTGGAATTGGTGCGCTGTTAAAGGTGGGACTTATTGTCTGTCGTTAGAATGGAAAAATTGCGCGAAAAATGTGTCGCGACGCCTTAATTATTGTTGAGCAATAAAATAAATTTGTTTATTTAATATGACAATGGTGCGTATCTAATTTAATTTTCAATACGTCTTTGAACGGAATCAATATTTCTTTTGTATGTTGAATACCATGTGCTGATAACGTTCCTAAGCGAACTCATAATTTTTTTGGGTGTGCATGCCTTGTTGTTTACCCGCAGCCATTTTGTTAAAAAAAAAATAATAAAAAATTAAAGCTGGCGGTGCCTTGATGGTTTTGAATATAAATAAAATAAAAATTGTTATTTTTGCAATTTATATTTTTTGGTGCAATAATTTTAACATTTCTTGATTTCCATTTCATGATTACCATTTATATGCGTTCTGATAGGTGTGTATCGCGAAATACTTGAGACTGGGAAGGTTTAATTTATTTATTCTGAAGTGGATACTCTAAGATTCATATTATCAAGTATCGATTGAAGAGTTAAATTAACTTTTTTTTTCTTTGCAATAATATTTTGAAAAATGTTTAATAATTTTTTTCTTCTATTTCCTAATTAACCAGAATAAATACCCCTTTTCCCCTCATAAAATCTATGTGAAAAATTTAATTTTCTTTTCTATAAAAAAAATGGTTAAGTTTTATCCAACATTTTCATATTCGTAGCAAACAAGAAATATTTTATTTTAATTAAATTAAAATAAAATTTAAATTTAGAATTCATCTGAAAAATTCAAATACATTCTCACAGAATGAATAACTAACACTTGCTCTTCTTTCATACTGCGTCATCAAATTTAATCATTTTCCTATGAAAACTCATCAATCACAGCACATATACTAACGCAAGCATTTAATAAATTTTTTTTTCCGTATCGGTAAAGAGAAGAGACTTTATACGACATATTTCCCTTTTTACTGCGATGTTAAAAAAAAATATACACAAAACTGTCTACACTGTCGGGCAAACAACTGAAATGCTTAGGTACATTTATTAGGCCTAAGCCAGTTTTTATTTTGACTATCAACGTTGCTCGCATATAGATTTTTTTTTTTGGATTAAAATCTACATAAAAATACATATGCATGTACATATATGTGAATTTAGATGTATTTTTATACACGATTGTACAAGTTATTTGTATAGAATTTTTTTTTTAAAATACCGGAAGTGTTCGTATTTTCAAACACATGTTTCAATCGTTGATACGAGAAGCAGACATAAAAATGGTTTTTTTTTATTTAATTTTATATAAGGAGAATGACGAACATTGCACATAAAACGATGATGTATTTTGAAATGGGACACAATTTTTTTTTGTTTTGAATCCATTGAGACAGCCTAATTTTCTTAAAAATATTTTTTATGAACATCAACTATGAAATTTTAATTATCCTAAATTGAGGTCATCAATTGAGTGATTTACAACGAATAATTTGTTTAGTTCATAAAAACTAACAAATATATATGTGATGATGATTCACGTTCATTGTGGCAAATTTAAAGAGAGAAACTTTTGCTAACATTCTTCTATTCAATAACATTATACATGTTAGCAATGTATTGAACTAACGGTTAAATTTGTAGTTTTTTTTTTTTAATACAACGCCCTTCCGATACATAGCTCCCGATGTTATTTTCTTGAAAATCAACTTGAGAAAGTTTTTACTACAAAGTTTGGGTTCATCTTGAGTCATCTCGAAACCTATCATAAGTCTTATATGCAGGGGTCCCACTTGTCCGGAATGTCCGGAAAATCGATAAATTGTTTTACTCGAGTAAAACTATTTGGAATATGCAAAATTTTCGTCAAAAAATTGTACGTAATGTACGACTTTTTCAATCAAAAATTGACCGTATAATGTCCAACATTTTCTCAAAAAATTGTCCGGAACTTCCGATTTTTTCACAAAAAATTGTACGGAATCCGGACATACCAAAATTCAGTTGTGTTCTTAAATTTATTATTGTCTCTATTCCTCCTTGCTGTGGAATATTTAGATTCGTATGAATCCTATAAATCATATCTGATCCTTTTCTCATAGAAACTACATG
>JANVCI010131108.1:0-11277 GCA_026413465.1 Trichosia splendens | reverse complement strand
TTTATTTACCTTGGGTCGCAGGTCAATAGTGACAATAACATCGGGGAAGAGGTCCCGAGAAGAGTAACGCTTTACAACAGGAGTTACTACAGTCTTCAAAAACTTTTCCGGTCGAAAACACTCCTACGCAACCTTAAGTGTGAACTACACAGATCGCTGGTTAGACCAGTGGTGGCATATAGATCGAAAGCGTGGTGAATGACACAAAAAGATGAACAGGCACACCTAGTGTTTGAAAGTAGAATTCATCGGTCAATATTTGGAGGCGTTAAAGTTGACAACAATTGGCACAGAAGAAACAATCATGAGCTCTATCAGCTATATAATGAGCCCAATATAGTCAAGAACATCAAAATCAATCGGCTAAGGTGGCCCGGTCATGTACAACAGATGGAGGAAGAACGTGTACCCCTGACACTGCTAAATACAAATCTGGATGGAAATCGGCGGCCAGATAGACCAAAAACAAGATGGAAGCATGCCGTTGAGTCAGACCTGAAAACAATAGGAGTAAGCAATTGTAAAACGTTGGCACGTAATAGGTCCGATTGGAGAAGTATGCTGGAGGAGGCCAAAACCAATAAAAGGTTGTAGTGCCCGCATAAGTAAGTATGCAAGTAAGTACTTCAATATGTATAGGTACACTCGATGGTATTTCAGTTTACAGAAAATAATGACTTTAATTGAATAACACTAGTCAACAACTGAAGAATATTAAGTGTAGACTGCTGTTCAAGAATCAACAGTTGGATAGTGCCCATCGCTTCAGGTTAAGTGGCTAGAGCGCCCAACAAAAAAGAAAGTTTTAGTCAAACAAATTCGCATTTTGGGTTGTGTACTTACGATGAGTCACACAGGATACACTTATTCGAACGGCAGTCAAATGGTCGTAAATGGTCATGAACACCACGACGTGCACATGGCAGTTCCATCGATGGCACCTATTGTGCGCTGTGCTGTTTATGACCATTTACGACATTCATGACCGATCGAAAAAAATCATCTTGTGTGATTCATCATAAGTACAGAACACAAAATGCGAGTTTATTTAACTAAACTTTTGTTCTTTTGGTCCATCCTTCAACGTCACGCGTGTATAACCAGTCCGTGTATTCTGAATAGTGTAAATAATAACTTTTTTTAAAAAGTTATGCATACCTGTCTTAACATTTTTCAATTGTTGGTACTCACTAAAACCAAACTCGTGTTGACTAGTGTAATCATTGAAATGTAGAACTTTGGGCACATAGATAACATTAACATCCGTTAAAACAGTATTGTCTGAAAGATGGACACATCTACTTACTTTCCACTAATAAACGAATTTATCTTTCATAAAATGCCTTGAAAAGAACCATCAGGTATATTTTTGGACGAAAGATTACAAGACAATCGGTATTTTTGCTACTCACAATGACAATATTGCAGACATCCAGTAGATATAGCTAGGGTTCCCAGATCGTCCTCTTTTTAGAAAGATTTTTGCATTTTTTCAAATATGGGAACCCTAAATATAGCAAATGTGAAAAAAAACTCACCGTAAGTGTATGGCATATCGTAGTAATTTCATCTGTTCGCTAGCCGATAAATCCTTAACATTTCGTCCCGGTTCGGCACTTTCATCAAAAGCTAAAATTCGTTGTCGTATAAAAGTCTGACACATGTTCGGCATATCTCGAAAATCGTATGGAACCACAAACATTCTTACAACCATTCCCAAAGGATTGAGCAGAGTTGCTTGAACAGTTCCGGTACGGGGAATTGAGTATCCTTTACGTGGCATTTTTATTTCGCACTGAAAGAAAAATCCAGTCTGAAAATCATCGCCATACCATTGACATTGAAAATTTTACCACATATGGAGTGCTTAAACTCTGACCCCCCAATTCATAGAAACATGTAACCGATGGTATTGTCATTTGAGTCGGACAAAATCCGCCCGAAGCACCAAGTAGAACTTTGAAACCCGGAACCAGAAATTTTGGTGTAAAACGACGCTGCAAAAGTGATTCTTCCAGGGATCCTGTAAAAAAAACGGACCATGTTCACAATTTGGACCTCAAATATGAAGCGTTAAAAAACACACCGATCAAACCTTTCCTTCCGAATGGATAGCTTTTGGAAAATGGTTTCATAACGGTTTTGGTGGGTGATATGATCGGACTGTATGTGTTGTCTAAACTAGAAGCCAACTCTTCATCGGAAAATTGCTCATCCGATCCAATCGATGATCGTTCTGATGATCTGTCAGACAAATGTCGTGATCGACGACGTAAAATTGCAGCCGATTTGAGAAATCTTGGAGACAATGCCGGTGAATGATTGTTCGGAAATGTGGGTGCCGAAAACGATTTGTGAACAACACCACCCGAAAAAATCGACGTTGACGATAGAGCCGGTGAAATATTTTCGAAAGTGAACGCACTCGCCGAAGGTAGGTCTATGTGTCTTGGCGATGTGTTATTGCCGAAATTTAAATCATTCTCTTTCGGTGATATGGTGAACACGGTCGATAAATTAATTTTCGGCAATAATTTCCCATTGACAGCATTGGCATCCCTTGAAATATCATCATCACGACATGATATGTACAATGGATTTGTTTTGTAATTGGTGGAATTGGGGTGTGTATGGTGTTTCGGCGTAATAAATTGTTTTTCAATTGCATATGAGGTGTCCATTGGAAGCCCTGAATTCGCTTGCAACAAATCTAATTGTTTTGGACGGCTGTTCTTATTCACGACTAAATCATCACAGCTACAAGCCAGCACATCTTCCGAATAGGCTCGACGATACATTTTCATTTCCGATTTCGTGATATTCATTCGATGATATGATGGTACATTGGACGGATCATCACTTTCCGCCAAGCTTTCAGACATTGTGCGCCGATAGAATGACGAATTTCCATCGACAATTGTCTCGTCATCCATTTCATTCTCCTTATTGTTTAACATAGCATCGTTAAAGGTATTCTTAGTCGTAAGATTATTGTTGCTCAAGTAATTATGCACAGTTTTCTGTCGTTTACACAAACGACAATCACTAAATTCTACGCCTAAACTATCACAAACGCTTCTTTCACACGTTAAATTATCACTTGCCGTTTGTTGGCAATTATTGGTGTTCGATATTGTGTTCGCCTCCTTCCTATTGTTTACATCATTTTTACGCTGTGCCCTCTGTTTCCGACTGGGTGTTCTCTGAATGGCTTGCAATAATAGATTAGCCTTGTCAACATATTTTGGCGACAATCGCTCCTTATCGTCCCGGTCGAACACCTTGGTATCACAGTTCCAGCAAACAAATTGCATTTCAATGCCGCAAAAATTACAATTGGGATATGATTGATCATCAACGTCAGTTTGTGTGGCTATTGAACGTTTTTCAATATTGGCAGTTTGTGTAGATTTTGTTATGTGCGCGGCAGTATTGGTTGGACTATTCGATTTGCTTGTTAAACATGAATACAATGGTAAACGTATCGAATTGATTGAGTCTTGACACACCAATGTAGACAACGTTTGATCGGACGATGTTCCAGCACAGAAACTGTCCGAATCGATAGCTTCTCCGGAACGTTTCTTTCGATCACGTTTCTGCATTCGTTTTCTGTATTTTTGCAATTGACGATCACGATGCGAGGTGGTTGATGGTGACGAATTTGCATCCATTTCATCCATTTCCGTAACTGACTCATCATCAAATGCACATCGATGTTTACCCTTTTCAGTGCATGGATGATTGAGACGATCGTCAACTAACATTGGTTGAGTTAAACATTTCCCAATCGTATCAGGAATCTGAGTTTCATCTTGAAGTTTCGGAATTTCATTTAATCGTGGTAGACTTTTCAAGCACACTTTGACGGTTAGATTATCAGTGATGATGGCATCGGGAAAATTATGAATATTTGGTTTAGATTTGAAGCAGGCTGTCATATCATATGGTCGAATGCGATACAGTATATCCAATTTCGGTGGTTTAAATGCGAAGCGTTTTATTCGTGGATTTGTTTGGATTTCAGAGTCATTTTGTGATGATGTTTTAAGTAAGTCGCTCCATGCCGTTATTTGGGAAAAATATAATTGACTTCGAATTGCTGAGCATAAAGATTGAAGGGTCATCGTCATCTGATTGGACCTGATTGGCGAAATTTTACAATTACATCAAGCACGGTTAAAAGAGCAACTTTCATGATATTTACTTACTTTTCACATAACTGTATGATCCATTGTTCCAATAAAATGACATGATTTTCTGGTCCCAAATAAACCTCAATACAAATGGGATCGCCACGAGAAAAAACGGATGCAAGTTGCTTATAATGAATTTGCCACCTGTAACACTGAAAGAAAATATGATCTAAGTGTTGTAGCAAATTAGTTCTTTCAAGTATCCTTTGAGCTAAACAATATAAGAGAATGAATGACGATGAAAGCTTTTCGAAAGCATTTTTTCAAATTAACGGTAGACGCAAAGGTGAATCAAAGACTTTGTCTAACCTATAAAGAAGGGTTTAGTCTGGCTGACAAAGGCCTCTGCTTCTCAAGTCCTACTCTTACGTCCACGTCACGCCTTGGCTGGAAACGAGAGCAACCTAGCTGAAGCTTGTGCTAACCAATCATTCGGGGAGAGTAAGTCGTGGCTAACAGGAAAGGTTGAACCATGTTTCAACCTTTCCTGTTAGCCACGACTTACTCTAGTCGCCTAGTCGCATTAAGGTGTTCATACGCCATTAGACTAAGTAGCTGAAGGTTTACTCCCTTCTTTACTGAAAAAAATCTAACAAACGCTTTGGAACCTTGAATATACGCACAATTTTCGCAACTACGAAACTCGCACATATTGGAAGACAATTCAGAATCTACTGGAAAAACTCTTCTTTACTCTGGGAAAACCGAAAGCGAAAATCGCAGCAGTGAAGATGCTTCATACTTAATAAAAACTCTGGGTAATGTTTAACCGAATGGAATCCAATGTCTGACAGAATCGTTTCGCTGAGACTGAGAACCAAAGTGAAACACATTACGTTTGTTCAAGTATACGAACCAACAGAGCTAGGAACAGACGACGCAACAGACGAGGTTAAGGATAGCTTTTATGAAGCAACTTATTCACGCCTTGAATAACGTTAAAAGGTCAGATATTTTGGTAGCTTTGGACGACTTAAATGTGCAAGTGGGAATTTCGAATGAAAACTGGGAGACGGTGATGGATCAGCATGGACTAGGGACTATGAATAAAAATGATGAACTATTTGGGACAATCATGACATTTTGTGGTGGTTCACTATTTCGACACCCAAACATTCACAAAAACACGTGGCCATCACCAAAACACAAAATCAGATCGACCACATCGCGATTAGTAGAACGTGGAGAAGCTCTCTTCTAGATGTGAGAAATAGAAGGGAGTCCGATGTTTACAGAGACCAATACTTACTACCCGGACTTATTCACATTAAACTGTCCTCAAATCGAAAACGTGAACCCATCAAGAAGGTTTAATGTTTCAAAGGTCAGAAACGAAAAAACGGCGTAACGATTCATTGAAGGAGTATGCGAAACGGAACTTGTAACCATTAAGGTTCCTTATCAGGGAAAAAAGTGCATCGAAACCGGTTAAGAATCACTCAAGTTCTACGGATTTCAGACGAACAGACACATCATCTTGAATTAAAGAAATAAATCGTTGATTATGGCTACGAACGTCGAAAATACTATGAATCAATGAAACCATTCCGAAAATGGTCAACTCAAAATGCACTTACACTTTCGTTTTCAGCTGAACAGTAATGCTCATCGAGGTCTAAGGCATCCGTTCCGCCAGTTCCACACTTAATCAAACCAATTTTCTTCATAAATTGCTCGCAGTGTGGTCCCGTTTTTTTGATACTTTTGTCCAATTTCTTTTTTCCCGAATTAACAGCTGTAAACTGAGCAGTTAATGAAGCCGAAAATTGCTTTGACTGATCCGTTGTCCAAGCTTCAACCGTTCGCAATAGTCCATGAGTCTTGTTGAACGAACGCGGAGTGGTTTTCAAGCAATTGGTTGCCAGCGATTGCAGAGAATTCAATAAATTTTCCTCTTTCAACTGTTGTTGTTTTTTGTAGATTGTTTCCAGTTCCTCGTCTGAATCGTAGCTGGTTGTCGCCGAACTTGATAGAACCGATATGGATTGATCGGCAACACAATCACGACTCGTACCGGGTGCCGATCGTAGTTGTAGTAATTTTTGCCGTAGTCGTTGTACATGTTGAACCGTATCTGTTTGCACATGATGGGGTGTCCGAATTGATTGAATGTCGGTGGCAGCAGTAGGTAGAGATTGGGCGCCAGATATAACGATGTTACTGGCTTTTTCGCTTTTTTTATATTGCGGCGACGAATCATATTCCAAGGCATAATCATCGTCGGATAATGGCCGCCCTTCAAGAACCAATGACGCAATGCCAATGGATATTGAGAAAGCTGGGTTATTTGATGTTAACGCACTGCCACTGTGCATCTGTAAGTAAAAATTGATAAAAATCGTTAGGAATTGGTCGAAACGATGACACGTTGTATAAGTAGATTATTATGATTACTACTCGGTGGTCACCCAATTTAGGTAATATTTTTTTACCGTCAGAAATATGTGGTTCATCATACCGATTTATTATTAATACAAAAGCTAATAGACTATTGCGAAACCAAAACTTTAATTTTTTACTCATATGATATTACCCTGTATAACAGTTGATTTATTCGACCTGTTTTTTTTTCTCCACCTACAAATACATGCAACATACATATGCACACTTTCGGCATGTATTCCAAGTGTTAAATCGTTCACACTCAACTTAATACCTGTCTTCATTATAAAAGCAGTTGAAACACTGGTATCAGCATTACTTTCAGTTAATATATCCTACAAGCGTATCCGCAGTACACAACGGAATAACCGATTTTTTATCGCATGTGATGGAAAAATTACTGTTTTATGCGACGATAAAGACAATATCAGCCTCGAATATACATTCTGGTTTAGTTTTTAAGCATTTAAGCACCTCCATTAAGATACAAAAGCAACTAAACAAACAACATTATGAGAATTCATGAGGAGGAGATTACTGATTTCCAGACGAAAATCATATCTTCCAATTGAGATAACAAAACCAACCGGAGCTTTATAGGAACAACAAGGCAATTTAAAAATTTGGTGGCACTTCTGTGAAACATGATTATTTGAATGGCTCACACTTATCAATAAACCACACATCACAACCAGGTTTGTACATGAGCGAACGTGTATAGTGTCACAATGAAGTAATGCACTTGTTTCAAGAATTTTTAATATACAAAAACTATATTTCTTTTTTTGGCAACGTGACATATTTAGCACTGCTTGGCTTCCGTTCACAAACGTTTAGGAGAGAAAGATTTTAGATTTAATCAGTTTTGTCATTTATTATCAAATACAGCGACGAATATAATATGTTTAATGCAGCCACGTATATGTCTGTGAACTGATTTTTTACAATAACAAAAAAAACAACAAATAAACACCATAATTTTACATACATTTTCCATACAAAAAACCCAAGAAAACTACAAAAAAAACCAAAAAACCACAAAAAAAAAAATCAAGCCTGAAATAAACACCAAAATTTTTCACACATTTTCCACACAAACACCAGCACAAAAACACGTAAACCAACAAAAAATAACAAACTCAAAAACAATACAATTGTAGAAAACTACAATATTTGGCAATCTTCGAACACCACATTATTTGCATAAAAAATCGAAAAATTCATAATTTCACAAACTTTTATAACACTATCAAAAATTAATTAATATCTAACAATTTCATCATTTTCAACAAACACAACACTCCATCATTTCCGAAAATTTTATACTTTTTCAAACTTGCATTATTTTTCAGAACTTTAATCATTTTCTACACTTTGAAAATTTTCGAAAAATCGATCATTTTCCAAAGCAAAACAAACACATTTTACAAATTATACAATTTCCCTACAATTCAAATACATATCCAAAATTTACAAATTCGATCATTTACAAAAATTCGATAATTCAATAATTTTCGAAAAGTTAAACAATTTTCCAAAAATTTAATACTACTGCAATTGGTACAATGCACCTGCGATTGGTGCAATGTACCTGTAGTAAGTATATTATATACACCTACATCACGTATTACATCCACTTTTGTACCTGCAGAAGGTATATTGATACGCTTCACAGGTATATTATGTAAATTGTTTACGCTGCGCAGGTAGAATATCAAAAAGTATATGCTCCCGATCCTCTTTCCTCCCTTTCACAAGTAAATCGTTTTTCAGTGCGAATATAAATGTTTGGACAACTGCTCTATAACATTGACAAAGTCAATACACCTAAAGCTAAATCAGTTTTTGTGCTATAATGCTTCGAGAAAATGGTAAACTTAAAAGCTCAAAAAAACTGATAGAGGGTTATCTTTAAGAGTCGTAATCTCACTTCCCATATATGTATTTTTAATTTAGGACATCAGCAAATAGATCGTAAAAAAAATTAAAATCGTGGTACAGCTGCATATGGTGTCTACTTTTATTATTATTATTTATCGAATTACATTATATGTCAAAAAAGAATTTAATAACTTTGCAACAAGACTTTAGCTATGTGTTCCATAACAAATGATATTGAATTTTATTTCTTAAAACGTATACATACCAAATCGAATTCATTTACAATTCAATACCCTCATTTTATGTGGGTATAAAGCAGCTTGACAATGAAGACGTGTAATGTTAACATTTTAATAATTTATACACTTTAAATGACTTTTCTTTGGTTTAACGTACTCATCTTTCGTAAACGAATCGCAATGTTCTTTAATAAATTATTTCGGTTAATCAAATATTTGCCATGAGAATCTTTATGGTAAATATCATGCACAGAATAAATATAGCAATGTGTTTACCGACGAAACTTATTGCAGTTGGTGCATAACATATAGTAATACTGATGTGCTGATTTAATGAGTATATGAAACAGTTAATGAATAACAATAACAACGATATCTTTTTAAGATAAACATAAGACTGACTAAAGTCCACCATATTATATCAGCTTACGACTTAAGTAGGGAGGGCCGCAAGGAGTATTAGAAAAAGGAAAATGAGCAAAATCAAGGGGCGGAAGTTGAGTTATGAGAGTAAAAATTTGGTAGGCACTCTCTGTTACCTAATTTGCTTCAATAAAAATTGAATACTAATAAACGTTCTGGACTGGACGATATACCGAATGTATTCATTAAGAGTTGTTCATTGAAACTAGCAAACGGAACGACCTTGAATTGAATGTTAAAAAATGCTCCATCATAAAATTTACCCGAAAACAAGAGAAAAATGTCACACGTTTTCAACCACGTTCTCAAAAGAGTTGATAAAATCAATGGGAATAGGAATATTTTTTGACACCAAGCTCTGTTGCTCTGTTTTGATTGTCACTTCCACCACATCTTTCGTAAATGCAATAAGCTTCTGGGTTTCATATTTCGAGCTTGTGTAAATTTCAAATCTAGAAATTCTACTCTCTACATAACTCGATGATTTGCTCAATACTCGAATATGGCTCGATTTTCTGGAACTCTTTTTATAAAGCTTATGTCTCCAAGGTAGAACGCATCCAACGAAAACTCGTCATGCTCTATTACAAAATGCGCTACAGGAAGGCTCCGTATGAAGACAGATTACTAACTCTCAACATGCAGTCTATCGCTGCCAGAAGGCTTACTATATCGACGAAACATATGTTTTCAAAATCATAAAAGGCTTCATTCGAACAGATTTCCTAGACAAAATTAATTTCACTGCTCATGGATATTCAACGTGCCATGTCGTAACATTTCACGGTCTGACACCCAACACTAACATTCTGCTTAAAGAACCGCGGCTCAAACTGCCTAAAAATCGTAGTGACTGTTTCTATTGTAAAGATTCGAGCTAACTTCTCCAGTACCGCGTTTAAATCATACATATCCGCACATCCACCACCTGCTGAAGTATCACGTTTTTTGGTCTATTAACTTCTAACATATATTAACCTCTAAAATTTAAAGTTATTACATACATCACACCCATACCAATTCCTCGTTGCTTCACTGCTGGAAGTCTCTACTTTCCCTATTGATAGCTCAGTGTCCCTAACTTAAGAATTATTATATTATTATCAGTTTTCATTTATTTCTTTTCTTTACTACTTTTCTGAATAATTATTTAATCTATAAACTTGAACTCAATTAAATGAAACTAAATTAAACTTAGCATTTAAGTAGAATCTTGTTAAATTTAAAATCAATTCCTTGTCTATTCAATAGTCAAGAAAGAATCATTAGTGCATATATTTATACAATTATTATCTAGAAAATCAAGCAAACACATAATTTTTGCTTTACAGTCTCGTATAACCATCGTTTGGCATTGTATTTCAAGTCAATGAATTAAAAGTTTATGCGACTGATTTGTAATGAAAAATCAAATAACCTGATTAATAATTTCATCATCGAATTCTATTATCTTTGCCAATATTTTGTTTTTAAATACATTCAATTTCATTAAGTCAGTCATTATGCGAATTTATATGTATTTATATTTGAATTCGGATTTAGATCTTTTTTTAATTTTTAATTTACTATTTATCGACTTAATAAAATGAGCATGAAATAATTCATAAACCAAAAAATAAGTGATAGTCGAACCGATAATTAGGTATTTTATGTGGCCTTAGGGCAACGTATTTACATTTAAAAATGATAACATGAAATCTCGTTGTATACAATAACATATGAAAATATTGAAATAAAAATGTATTTATCCGAAGTAGTATTAGTTAGTGGGCAAAAATACGATTTTCTAAATTATTTTTTTAAAATTTGAATATTTTTTTTTATGTAATCTCGGGTTGTTATCAACTTTCTTTGAGTTCTGTGATATTGTGGTGATAGTGGCAAAGTGATTCAAAATCAGAACATATTATGTTAAGTGTAATTTTAAACATTTTTCTGGGGCTTGTTGTATATATTTCAAGCAGAGGTTGAATTCTGACAATAAACACTAAGAGCATCTCCAATCTCCATTGGTTTGTTTTATGTTTTAGTTTTACCATTGAAGTAAAACAAAGAATAATTTTCACATTTATGTGCAAAAAGTCGCATCTGTGAAAATGTCAATTGCAAATGTGCATAGAAGCATTGCAATAACCATGTCTTTTATGGCACATCTG
>JANVCI010129997.1:0-11287 GCA_026413465.1 Trichosia splendens | reverse complement strand
ATATGTAGGTGCATATAGGTGTATCTGTGTATAGGGATAGTATGTACCTTATGTTCCTTATGTTTGCACATAGCAAATAGCAGGTAAATGAGATGGAGAAGGAGGACGACAGAACTTAACGTACTATCGTACGGGTCTAATCATACATATTCATCAGGAAGGGGGGGGGGGGGCGGCGTACAAAAAAAATAATTTTCTTGCTCCAAAATCCTCAAAACGTGAAGATTTGTTGAAATTTTCAAAAATATGTTTTCGTTTAAAATTGCGTTTTTCATCGAAAATTTTGTATGGCAAAGTCGAAAAATAAAAAAATCTGGAATTACGATTTTCCGTGAAATTTCCACGAATCATAACGTTTTAAGACTTTTGAGCGAATAATTTTTTTTTTCACTGTATACAGTGAGAGTGTAACTCTCGAAGAGTTTTGTAACTTTCAAAAAGTAACCATCGAGGAGTTGCAACCATCGAGGAGTTGTAACTCTCCAAGATTTGTAACTCTCCACGAGTTGCAACTATCGAGGAGTTTCAACACTTGAGGAGTTTTAACTCTAGACGAGTTGTAACTCTCGAGAAGTTCGAAGGGGGAGAGCGAGTCCAAAATGAGGACGTTATTGAACGGCCTCTAATCATTATTTAACAACATCTAATATTACCTCATGAATATTCGAGAGCGGGCTGGTTGATAACATCTTTTGGAATATTTTTACATTTTTCGGCAAGACTTGCTATCAGGTTTTTTTTGATATGCAGTTGTTTGGCAAACGAATCACCATGTATGTTATTGAAGACTGTTTCCATTTGTCGAACCATGTTTAAAAACACAGTGGTTGGTTTCGTTAAGCCACCAAATGACAATTGCTCCACCCAGCTTCCACTTGGTTTATCGACTGATGTTGGCTTCATGGGCAAAGCAAAAGGTTTTTTATCTTTGTTGTCAGAAAATTCGGGATGATTTTTCAATTTGAAAGCCATCCAACCAGCAATATATTCTGTAAAACGGTATTAATGGTATAAATAGGATGTCTCAGCTAATTGAATAAAATTTACTTACGTAGACCATCTTCTGTCGATTGAAATGGTTGCAAGTTGATTGAATTGAAAATTTGGTCATCATCCGGAAACATATCTTCTATACCAATACCAGCGTCTATCTTTTCATTCATATTTTCGCTACAACCAGTATCATCACATTCATCAAAGCGAGCATCATCAAACGTTTCTTCTTTAGGATTGAACTCATTGAAATAAGACGTTACATACTCGTCTGGATTTGGGTCAATGGTGTTTGAGTGTAGGTTTTTTGTCATTATAGGATTTTTACCAAGCATGATTGTTCGAAGTCGGTACAAACATTCCATTGCTGTTGGATGATCATTCAATTTAGTTTGACCTCGAAGTTGACAAAAACAGTTTTCGAGACAATCCTGATTGCAGCGGTGGGTCAATATATACGTTAGCGAGTATTCATCTCTTACATCATCAAATAAGCGCTTGAGTGACTTAATTGACATTAAAATAGCTTTCTGGAATGTTTGCCAACCATGTTTTAATTCACCTGCCTTATTATAACATTTCATGGAGCTTATTGTTTCCATCATTTCGTTTAGGATGTTATTCTGAACAAGTGGGTCTAGCCCATATGGTTTTTTATATAGCTTTCCTGAGGGTGCAAACGAGTTCATGATGTCGAACCAACAATTTATAAGTTCGATAAAATCGGCAAGACTTTTGGCTTCTTTGTCACCAGGAAAGTACTTTCGGAGAGCCACTGCAACTGAGTGTGAAAATAACTGCGTAGCCAGAGACACATTCTGTCGTTCTATTCCTATATTAAAAGTGTATTTGTAAGATAAGGTACCGTTTAGTATTCAGTAATTAAAACCTGTGCATTCGAGGTGTTTGCTGGTCAATTTATGTAATGGACTTATCTCTGTTCTCGTTAGTGTTAACAAATCCACTAATTTGTTTGCAGTCAGTAATGTGCCGTCACTTAAAACGAAACCTCCGTCTAAAAGCCGATTTCGCAGTAACTTGATACAATGAGGTGCATCGGAAAATACATAAATATTGTTTCCAGTTACTGGATGATCAAACGTAGTTTTCATTGCTTCTTTCTTCACCTGAATTCCAAGTTCGTTCCACGTTCCAAGGTTCGATCCACCATTGTCATTGACAGTCCCAATTACTCGGTAACCGATAAAATGTAGTTTTTCACAAATGCTATTTAGAATGGATACTGTAATATTCTGGTCGAAATCAACAAACACAGGCTGTTTAAATTTTCCAATAAGTCCACGTGCCATTACCAACTACAAAATAAGATGTTGAAAGTTTGCTGGACTTTTCAAGGGGCTATCATGGTGAACAATTCGGTCATCACTGGTATTTAAGACAGATATAAAACCCTCAAATTGAAATTATAAAATCGGTTTGAAGAGTTTCTCGGCATTTGTTTTGACAAAGCCGAATGTAAACGGGAAGGAATTGAAAACGTTCTCTGATAGTAGCCCCTTACCTTGGGGGACGTTCGTAAATTATGTAACGCAACAAGGGTGGGGAGGGGTTCAAGACTTGCGTTACACCTGTGTTACATGGGGGGCGGTGTACGAGACTCGCGTTACACAAGTGTTACACGGAGGGAGGGGGTCCGAGAAATGCCGTTTTTTGCGGTACATAATTTATGAACGTCCCCTTGTGTGTGAATAAATTGAAAATAACCTGCATTTGATTATGTGGTCCAATAACCATATCGATTCCTTTGTGATACTCGACCTTTTTTTGGCACTTCATCTCATCAAATGAAAGTATAACCAGACGCTCAGCGTCTGTTAGCGTTTGTCCAAGAACTTGCAGCATTTTGAATGAGTCTTCGATAAGTCCAGGCGATACACTCATTCTTTCCGCGTATCTGCCAAGAGAACGAAGAGATGGCAAAGGAAACTTTAATTGGTTCAACATAAAATTGTATCCTCGTTTGCTGAAATAGCTCATTGAAAATCCATTCGCTATCTCATCACTGGTCCATTCAACTTTTTTTTTCTTATTCCGCATCAAATCTAGTTGATTTCGGCTAAGCATTGGAAGCTCTTTTCGAAGTTTTATTTCAAATGAAGCTGTTTCCGAACATTTTGCTTCTTCATTCAATTTGCTGTTCCATTTTTTGATCACCTACAGGAATTGTTTTCTAAATTTCATTTCAGAAAAGATATTTTCATAGAAGAATTACCAGGTCTTTCTGTTTTAGCATAAACTTGAAACTTTCAATAATTTGATCTTTTCTCTTAATTTCGTTTTCAAGAAAACCAATTTTCTCTTTTAATTTATTTTGATTCTCCATTTTTCTTGCTTCTTTGCCACCTTTTATTCACTATACTCAACATATTTGAATGTCAAAAAAAATTAAAACCCGCTAGTTTCATACCTATTTTAGGTGAAATGCGAAACGTCAAAAAAAAATGTTACCCGCAAAGTTCATATCTAAAAATGAGTCGATGGCACAACCTATAGACTATATACGCCTTGCTACGAAACAGCAGCGAAGTAAAAAGAAAAATAAGAAGAAGAAGATCATAGAACCAAAATACTTTTACAACAAAACCAAAACCAAAAGCAGAATAAAAATTAATTTTGATTTAATATTTGTTCAGTTCATTGACGACATACGCTTCATAAAGTATCCAAAGATCTAATCACAATACAAATACAAATAATTAAATGAATCGAAATTGGTTGTAAACATATTTAAATTTGATGAAAAATAATGTTGGTATCGGCAGAACAACTATATAATTAGACAACAGTGAATAGTTTAAGAGATATGTGTGACAATTATTTCATACAAAATGTCTGTAAATTCAACATTGAAATTGTACAAGTTATATATTCATCAAAAATTCTTCAGCTGTAAGTACATATAAGCAGTCTGATTATTTTAGGTTTACTGAACTGGTTTTCCAGCTGATGATAAGCAATGCTGTCTAAAATTGAAAAATAAAGCAATTTTTCGTTGCACTATGAATTGTCGAAAATAAACATTGTAGAGATGATATTGCATGATACATTGACTGTTTCATAATGAAAAAATTTGCTGGACTAGTATCTAACTACTAGAGCAGAGAATGCATAAATATCCCAAGGATTACTATAGTTTAGGTCGCTCGGTTGAAGCCTTCTGAGCAGGTCTTTTAGGGTGTATGTAGTTGGTACCCCCCACTTTGGTGCTAAGGGGAGGGGGGGAAGATGTTTGTTTAAGTGCTATTTTAGTGCTGTGGAATGGACCATGTCTCGAATTTGGTGCTGGTTTCAGTGCCTAGCACCTAAACAAAATAGAATCGATTACCATATCTTTGTATGTCTCTGACGTCGAAAATACCAAAAATTAAATGCTTTTAGCATAGCAAATTGATTTTCTGCTCCAAGGCCAGCACCGAACTCGAGACCTGGCCTTTCCATTTAGTGCTGGAGACCTCCTGGCCCCCTCCCCAGTTCATCGAATCTCATTTGAACATCAGCTGCTATACAAAAACTTGAAAGAGGAGACCAGCAATGAAGTCGGCACCTAGCTTAATGGTCAGCATTAGCAGCAAACGATAGGCTCCCTTCCACCGCAACGCGGAGCGTTCTATCACATGACCTTAATTTATTTTTGTGCTGGTCATTGGGACAAGCATTAAATTCGAGACATGGCACATACGACAACACTAAAACACAGCTAAGATAAACATTCCTCCTCCCTCAGCCTTAAAGTGGGGCTTCTAACGACATACCCTGGTGTTTTGAAGAAATCAATAGATTTCTTTCAATACAGTTTAAAGAGCACCAAATTCGAGACATGGAGACTGAATTTACTTCTAAAGAACTCAGAACCGTATCTAGAACGCGGCTCTAGGAGGGGGGGGGGATCGTCCCCGGTATAATTACTTGTTACTTTTTTTGCTCGGTCGCTAGTAAGATGTGGTATAAACTCCTTAATGGAACAGCAATGATTTAAAATTCAAGCGGAGCGGTTTATGTAAGCCATGTAAAATTCGAGCGTAGCGAACAATTTTTTCTCCTTTAACACAGTATAAACTTCAGTGGAATCTCTTAAAACAATTTAATTCCTCCCTTTGTGATGCACCGTGTTTGGTAATGAAAAGGAGTCTTCGGGAGCTTATGTGTAATAGCACGCGCGCGAAATTAAAACTTGCAACAGCATTTAAAAAATTCAATCATATACCGATTTCTGACTGCTTGATGTCGTAACAATGGGATTTGTTGATATAAACTTGATTAAAAATTGGCTCAATTGACATTTTTCGAATCTTTCGATAATACTGTTCCAATTATATCCGATTTTGAAAGCGACTAGACTAAGTAAATGTATTTGTAATACTTGTAACATAACACAAGAATTCAGTACAGTTTCGTTTTTATTTATAAAACTTAAATCACAAAAACTAGGTCCCACCTTTTTGGTTAATCAGATACCTTAACTTTTCTGTTAGACAGAACTTCCATCTATGGTATCATCGGAATTTCATCCATGAATTCATCGAGATTTCATCCATGAATTCATCGAAATTACGTCCATGAATTCATCGGAATTTCATTCATTAATTCATCGGGATTTCATTCATGAATTTATCGGAATTTCATCCATAAATTCATTGGGATTTTATGAATTCATCGGAGTTTCATTCATGAATTCATCGGAATTTCATCGAAGTTTCATCCATGAATTCATCGAAATTTCATCCATGAATTCATTGAAATTTCATCCATGAATTCATCGGAATTTCATCTATGAACTCATCGGAATTTCATTCACGAATTCATCGGAATTTCATTCATGAATTCATCGAAATTTCATCCATGAATTCATCGAAATTTCATCCATGAATTCATCGGAATTTCATCCATGAATTCATCGGAATTTCATTTATGAAATCATCGGAATTTCATTCAGGAATTCATCGGAATTTCACCCATGAATTCATCGGAATTTCATCCATGAATTCATCGGAATTTCATCCATAAATTCATCGGAATTTCATTCATGAATTCATCGAAACTTCATCCACGAATTTATCGAAATTTCATCTATGGATTCATTGAAATTTCATCCATGAATTAATTCACCGGAATTTCATCTGTTAATGATTGATTGTAATTCATTTTGATAAGAAATATTCCCCTGTGCGACCGAACAAAAAAGACGGGTTGATAAATGATGCAGACTATCCGTTTATCAAAAATATGAAACTTTACTAAGTTCAACGTTCATTATAATGAGAAAAATGTTGAAAATTCAACTTTTCTATGACATAACCCGCAGGTTGACGTCGACGATCGACAAATTGTTCTGGAATTCCCTTCAACTTTCGTCAAGTTGTCGGAACCCTCCTACAATACCAAAGTATGTTTTAGAAGTTAAAAAAGTATTTTATATCTTACCGTGACGCCTGGTCACCTCCAATGATCCAGACAATGTCATTTTTGTCCAGCAAATTTTCAACGCAAAAAAAAAATTGAAGTCAGCGGTCGGCAAAGTCTTTTAGGGCTCCCTCAAATTTCCAGTCCTGAGGCTAAGCGTCATAGACACCAAATTCGTCGGACACCTTGTGGGTGGACCAACTCTAAAGTATGTTTTAAATGAGAAAAGTGTCACTCAGTCTTACTTCGGAGCAAAAATGAAGTTGAATTTTGCATACAAGATCTATGCCAGATTGGTCGTCTCTTTTCAGCCTTTTCGATGATTTTCGGTCAAGGAAATAAACTTAATCGGACCAGACCGGGCAGAACAAAAGAAGTATGACACACACTGCTCCCAATATGAAAATAAATAGTCGTTTCGTATTTTACCAAATAACAATTCAAAATTTATTTTTTAGCGGAGGATTTAATATTGAATCCAAAAGAGCATCCAAATGCCAAATTGGGCGACGTGGTCGAAATTTATCAGCATCCGGAAGAAGAAAACGGATGCAGATTACTATTGCAAATAACATGTTTCAAAGAGGATCTGAAAGGAAGAGGTTTGTTTAAGAATACCAATTTAATGGACGTTCAGTAACCTTATTGCGATTTTCTCATTTTCAATAGATATTATAAGTGTCGAAGCGAACATAGCGGCCGCATTTAATCTTCGAACTTATGAAACAATGATAATGAACATCGTTGATCCAGCATCGGTTGCATTAGATTCAGTTGAAATAACATTTAAAGATCAATACATGGGCCGATCGGAAATGTGGCGTTTGAAATCATTTTTGGTAAGATAACAAAATGTCATAAATTATCCCCGTTTAATTAGCCGCCGTTGAATTTTTTTTTCAGACAAATACCTGCGTGTATACAAATAAGAAAATTGAATATTTATCCGGATTGACTCGATGTCAAGTGTATGAAATGTGGTCACAAGGTGAACGTGTATCGTGTGGTGTTATTAATGAGGACACAAAGGTGGTATTCCGAAGCAGTACATCGATGGTTTATTTGTTCATTCAAATGTCGTCGGAAATGTGGGACTTTGATATTCATGGAGATTTGTACTTTGAAAAGGCAGTTAATGGCTTTTTAACTGATTTATTTATGAAATGGAAGAAATTAGGTTTAGCAGAAGTGTATTCGCTACTGACCTGTAAACTAAATCTATTCATTCGTAGGAAGTAATCACGAGGTTACCATCGTTCTATTTTCGAGAACATTCTATGCAGCTAAAAGTCTTGACGAATTTCCAGCATGTATGCGCGAATGTCTGCAAATGGATTACAAAGGACGATACTATGAAGACTTTTATCGAGTTGCCATTCAAAATGAACGAAACGATGATTGGAGTACTATATTGGTACAACTACGTCGTCTATTCACTTCATATCAAAATACTGTTCTGCGTTATCATGACAGATCTGGTAGTACCGTCACAGCAATTAATTCAACAGCCGCACAAGGAAATTTTTTGGAAGTTTTAAATATTTCATTGAATGTCTTTGAGAAACATTATTTGGATAGAAGTTTTGATCGCACTGGGCAGTTGTCAGTTGTTATAACACCTGGTGTTGGAGTTTTCGAAGTGGATAGAGAATTAACCAATATTACAAAGCAGAGAGTTAGTTCATGGAATCAAGTTATTGTTGACACTGATTCACTTAGAAAATGTTTATTTGAATAGATAATCGATAACGGTGTTGGCAGTGATCTAGTCTGTGTGGGTGAACAACCATTACACGCTGTGCCTTTGTTAAAGTTCCATAATAAGGATTCATCACTAAATACAGGCGATGATTACTCCATGCCACATTGGATAAATTTAAGTTTCTATTCGACTAACAAAAAGGTGGCTTATTCAACATTCATTCCGAGAATCAAATTACCTCCATTGAATTCACAGCGTAACAGTGACGAGAATAAGGTAACCATCATATATTAAATAGATTGTGTGTGTGGGGGTCTGGTTTTGTTGATGCTTTGTTTGAAACTCCGTAGTCCAGTGAACTAGACAAATCTATTGGTTCCAACGACAAACCTGTTAAGAGTAACAGGTAATAGTCTTGGTATCTCTAGGGTATATTGGACATTCGCATATAACGTGAGCGTCCGTTTCGTTCCGAAGACCTCAGCCACATGTTTTATCCTGTGTTATTTCCATAGTTGGGAGATTGCACCGACCACTCTGCATATCTCTCTCATCTCAAATAGAAGCAACTATTTACTCCATCTGTGTGATATACTGGGGAAGAAGAGTTTCTTGTGTAGCCTTCCATTTTAGAAGTTTCACCACCGAGTGTGTTCTCGAGGACATTCACTCATTTATTCTTTCATTACAGGCTAACTGGGAGATTGAGAGATATAGCACCGCTCCTTAGAAACTGTATCTTGATCCCAACCTTGCTAACTTATCTTCTTCATCTCCTGCTACATTGGAGTGCCCTGCGACACAGATCATGGTCACCGGATCGGTTTGCTCCAGTATATTTAGTGTTTTTTCTCTTTAACTAGCCCCAACGTTGTGATATTAGTGCTTTAATGGAAGCCTAACTATCTGTGCAGATGTATGTGTCTCGAGCCCCAGGATTTGTAGCAGAGTGACGCAGCACCTAAACGGATAGCAAAGCTTTCTGCCTGGAAAACACTGCCATAGTATCGCAAGTGATACCAGTCCGCTATGGCCGGATCCAATGAATAGACTCCAGCCCTGTGCCTTCCTCCATCTTGGAGCCATCGGTATAGCAAATATTGCCATTCCCGGAAGGTAATGAAGGTCTCCGGTCCATTCTTCCCTATTCGGGAGAATAGCCCTGAAGTTCTCACTAAATTGTGTTTACCATTGGTATCCTCTCTTTAGAAACTGAAAGGCAATTTGGCCTGTAGCTGCGAATGCATTTGCTTGAACAAATACATGGAGTCGCTTTATCTCACTGATTTCTCTACTGGCACATTCTATATTAAGACCAGACTACAGCATATCATGGGCCTAATGACAGCTGTGTACAGCCACATAATGGCCTTGGACGATATAATTCCCAAGTTCTATCAAAAGCATTCCTGCAGAACCGCTACAGCCTTCTGTGCTCTGTCATTTACATAGGCAATCCAGTTCAGCTTCCGAGGATAACTTCAGTCTTCATTTTTTGGACTGAGTTTTTACACAACGAATGTAATATTCCCCTTCAGCTCAGAGCCTGATTTTCTTTTACCTAATAAGATCAGGTCTGTCTTGTCCCGGTTCAGCTTCAGCTCCCCAAATGTGCTCTCAAACTTTCCACAGACGAGTAGCGAGGAGTCATCAGAGTAGCCTTGTGCATAGACCTCTTCTTCATTGAGTTTCCTTGGGACTGAGTCTATCACAATGTTACACAGGATAGGAAACAGGATTCCTCCTAGAGGACAGCCTCTGCCATCTGGAGGTTTCAAATTTTTTCGCAAATTGTAGCTTCAGCAGCCCTGCTTCTTAGCATGCTGTCAATCCACACCTGATCACTACCCGATTGTAATATCATATTTTGCTCAGCAGGGCCTAACATTTGGGAATCGATTCCCTAAAATTAGGGAATCTTCAGTGGAAATTAGGGAATCATTAGGGAATCGATTCCCAAATATTAGGCCCTGTTGCGTAGTAACAGTACTAGCTCCATTGCTGGCTACTTTCGACACAAGTTTCCCTGTTTCTAAACTCCGGTCAGATCTTATTCTCGAAGTGTTTTGTTCTCAGATTGGTTAAACATATCTAGACTCGGATTTTCTTCTTCCGAAAATCCTGGATTATAGACTTGAGAACATTTATTTCCCTCAGATTTTCACTAGTTTACTTGCACGAACTTTTTTTCAATAAATGCCTTGTTAGCCACATATCTTCTGTTAACTTCCAGGAAAATAAGAAATTCAAGCTGAACGATGATACACAACAACCAGAGTATATCCACAATTCTTTATTCGATTATGATGCTTATGACGCCCAAATATTTACTATACCTTCAACACATGGAACTTGGTAAAAAATCTAGTTTCACAATTTTAATTTTACTGTTTTCATCAACACACAATGTACACAGTTCATTACAACGACAATCACGCACAAAGAAAACTTCTGTACCATGTCTGGATGGAACGTGTACGTCGAGAGAGTGGGAAAATATGATTCGTCCTCAACCGCTTATGCGACGCAAAATGTCTGATCCGGATATACATCATGGAAATTATGTTTTATCAAATTTGGTAAGGAATTTGAAGTTAAAAACAGGTCTGATTAAAAACTTATTCCACATTTGTAGTCCCATAATGGCTCACCAGCCAACATATCTGAGTCAATGTCAACATTGGAAAAACAGGGTCTCAAAAATGTTCTTAATCAAAATTGTCCGATTATCCGTCCCGGTCGTGCTCTAATAAATCCATTTGCACCATCACATGTCACAATCAAATTAACATCCAATCGTCGTCGATGGACGCATATTTTTCCAAAAGGCCCTAAAGGTGTTCTCATACAACAGCATCATTATCAAGCTGTACCGACATCAAATGGTGTTTCGAATAAAAAATTTGCTGATTTGGATTCGTCTGATTTCGATCATACATCCACATGTACTATTGGTGGAAATATTGATGTTGCAGCTAGTGTTAGTGTTCCGAATTTAAGCGAAGGTAATATAGATAATATTAAATGGTAGGTGTTTGGGAACATCTGTTATGCTAATTCTTCTTTTCAATTTATTGAAGCAGAATGAAAGCCTATTAAATTGAAATAAAATTTTCAGGAAGACGAAAAGGTTCGTCTTTACATTCAGCTGCTGGTCCATTTGTAACGGTT
>JANVCI010128886.1:0-11288 GCA_026413465.1 Trichosia splendens | reverse complement strand
TGCCGAAAACAGTGTGGACGTCCTTTATGGATGACCTCTAAGATCTACAGGATTCTGAGAAGTTGTATGAGGTTTTTCGCATTTTCTGCTGCATTTGGGATATTGTCGAAGTGTGTGACAATGAGTTCCTACATTTTGGATCGTACGAGCCTCCCAAAATTGGACCCCAATTTATATTCTTTTCTCATTGATTTGATAAAACGAAATCAATACTCAACTCAGCCCGGTACATTAACATGACTTCGACGATTTGTGTGAGTTGTGATATTTCGATGAGAATAATAGTGCTGTCGGCTGAAAGAATTTCAAATGCTCGATAATTTTCATCACGATGGTTTGGATGCACGTCAACAGTCAAACGCGTTATAGATACTCTATATAAACCCATGCATGCAACATTCAGTTGCAAATAAATCGTGGTAACTTTAAAAGGATGGTTCAATCGATAACATGAGAAGGACATTGTTAATTTTTACAAAATTAGGCTCTCTGCAACAACAACTTGCGGACAAAGTTTGGAAAGAGATGAGTTGCCGAAACACTTTGTTTTGTCAACGATAGACGGCAATCTCTGGATGAATACACCTCTAGCACCTTAAGCAATGAAATTTGGATACAGCGTTAATGACTGTGTAGTCGCCCAAACTGCATACCTTCGAATTTCAATATGCTGCAATAAGGAAGAGAAAGGGAGTAGTTATTGTCCTTTAGCCTTCCACTGGTTTGAGATCTCTTGGTTCCTCAACAAATTTCCAAGATCTTAAAAGCTGTATTTTTCTAGAATCTGTAGCTTCCTTTTCGTACTAACTAGTGACGGTATTGTCGTTCATAAACCTTAAGTTTCAAGAAATTGATGCATGGGAAAGAAGACATAAACAAAATGCTCGATAACTTAAGACGAATAAGTGACTCGATCTCACCTGATGTTGCAGCAAATTCCATCGCTCTGTGATGCGTTGAACCTCGTTGGTTATTGATTCTTCCATAATTTTGTGCTCAATCAACTCACAACCAATTTCTTGAATTTTATCCAATCTATCGTCAGAGTGATTACGAATGTTATTTTCAAGATCCTAAAAAGAATGTTTTCGATGACACACAACGCTCAGATAACAATCATACGCGCAACATCAACTTACATCCAATTCTTCGTACATTTCTTCAGCATCAGCTGCATTTTCTGGACTCTTTCTTAGACACTTTTCCAATTTGTCCAAGTAACCGGTCTCACCAACAATCAACGTCTTGAATTCACCCAATTGACTAGAAACGTGTTCCAGCAGTCCAGTTCGATTATAAACAATTGAAGTGACCTGATTCCAACGAGCATTTAGTTTAGTAAACTCCTTAGCCAAATATGAATACTTTTTGCCCGACTTCATTTGATTGAGATCATCTATTTGAAGCAACATTTCATTGCCAATCTCATTCAGTTCCCGAAAAGAAACTGTTCGATGTTCACATGTCTCCTTGAGCGTTTGAAATTTTGTTTTAATTTGAAACAATTCATTTGAGTTTGTTATATCGGAATTAGTGCATTTGGGTGTGTTCATCTCCAGGTCATTTAACCAAACTTCCATTTGTTCGATTTTTAAGATGACATTTTCCGTTTGGGTGCGCACCTGATGCAATCGCTTCGAATTTTGTTGAAATAAGTCAATTATTTTTGTATAACGGTCATTGACGTCTTTGATTTTCTTCGCAAGGAATCGTTTGTGATCATCTTCACCATCTTTAGCGATTATTTCACTGAAATTTTTCACACTGATTATATCAATTTCGATACGTTTGATATCCGATGCATGCGATTCGTATCGATCACTCATTTCTCGTAAAGTAAGAAATTCGCCCAATATGAAAACGTCTTCGCAAAGAATATTTTCCAATTGTTTGAGACAGTGAAGGATCTCATTGAATTCGTTGTTGAAATGTTTTAAATTTTCGATGGCAGCGTTTTGTTTGATCGTTCTATCGTTGATGAGATTCGGCAGCTTGGACCAAACTTCAAACAGATCGTCATTCTCCGAAGATTGACTCATCTTATCACTGACATAATCATGCGCTTCCTGCAACCTGGAATACTTCAATTTCAGTTCGTTCAATTTCTCTAAGTTTTCATTCATTAACGTCATATCATCGATCACGACGTACGTCTCCTCTGCTTCGGTTAAGAAATCTTCCAATTCTCTACGTAACGCACTAAGGTCTTCATTACCACCTTGTTCTTGCAATAATCGCGTCATCGCTGATCGCAAATCAAACCAACTCTCATAGAATTGATCAAAATCACGTTTCCACTCCTTTAAATCGCTTGATGCGTCAGCATTCCATGCGTTTTTGGATTCATTTATGTCCCCGCTGAATGAATCCATGTAACTTAATCGATTCTGTAAATCTTCTTTGGATGCTTTGTTGGAATGTTGCTTGAACCAATCTCTACAATCGGCTAAAGTCAATTTGAAGGTCATTAAATGGTTGTGAAGTTTGTCCTTTACAACATTTCTTTTGTGTTTCACCGACAAATCTTCGATTCTGAAACTAAGCTCATCATACTTGGATCCAATTTCAGACAATTGTTGCTCTTCGTCGCTTACATCCGCAGTGTTTTGACATTCTTGAAGCATTTCTTTGACTTGAATGAATTCGTCAATCTTTCTTTTCAAGTCTTCATTTAAGTACGTCAACACTGTCGATTGCTGCACTAAGTTTAACTGCTGAAAACCTTCCAGTTTCGCTTCGGAGTCTTCAATAAAAATTGTCATTTCTTGAATTTTCAATTCAATGTTGTTAAGAACATCGGGCTTGTGTAGTTTACGTTTCTTATTCGATTGAGGACTCATCTCGACATCTGATGGCACAGATTCGTCGCCATTTTGATGGAATTTCCATTGAAAATCTATCCAAGAAACTGGTCTCTCCAATGTTAAGTCCTTGCTAGGAGTTGGAAAACTAAATCCCATTCCCTCGATGCGACTCTGTTGGATTTCAACGATTTGTTTCAATGCCTCACAACGATCACAAAGATTTTCCATTTTATCTAACAAATTCGACGAAGCTGGCTTTAAATCTTGAGCCATCGCTTCCAAATCCGTCAAATACTCAGCCAGCACATCCAAATCTCTACCACAATATCGCAAATCATTCATTCGTTTCATCACACTTCCAATTTCTGTTACTTCCATTCCCTCCATAGCTTTCAAATCACGTTCTCGAGTGTCCATCCACTTGCACACAATCGCATATCTGTCTGTCAATTGTTTCCATTTAATACTTATACTCTGCAAATGATCCCACCGATTTTTCGTCCATTTAACCACATGCGACCATCGCTCACCTAGCAAAAGCAGAAAAATATACGGTTTTACTTTCGTCATTTAAGTAATTAAAGATGTTTACCTACCTAACGCCGCTAATTTATCCTCTAATTCGCTAAACGATTCGTCATTGACGATAACAACTAAATTACTTAACGAGTCAACTAATACCCGCTGTTCATCTAACGATCGTTCCAACACACGATGATCTTCTAGTTGTTTCTTCAAATCATCCGGACCAGAGCTAATATCCGGCATTCTTGATATCTTATCTTCGGTTATTGTCAACGAAAATCTTAACTCTTCGATTTTCTCTAACTGAACTTTTGCCAATCTGGCATGGATTTTTGACTGAACATTTAACGCTTTCATTCGTAGCGTCTCCCAACGTTCATTTAGCAAAAACATTTGCTGCTTGATCTCATTCTGATCTTCCAATGTTAATCCGGTTGTATGCTGAGACTCGGACATCAAACGTGCCCCTTCTTCTAATGCACTGCCAACATATTGTTGATACTCCGACAATTTGATCATAAAATCTTCATGCTCTTGAAATTGCTGTTTAGCTTCATGAAGATCAGTTACGCTAGCTAGATCTTTGGATAATACTTCTTCAGCTTCCAGCAATAATGACAGCACCACTTCAATGGCATTTTGATAACTGCCAATTTCAATGGAAGCATTTGTCGCTGTCGACTGTGGTCGTGAATTTGAATCAGCAATGAAATTCACTTCAGTTTTAAAAGTTGACACAGATGATGATGTGGACTCATCAACGCTGGAATTAGTTTCCATACCTTTAATTCCATTGTCAGTTTTTAAAATTGTAAACGTATCACTTCGTTTAATTGTGCTGGATGACGGTAATTCGTCAATGTTTTCAATGGATTTGTTCAAAGAAATTTCATCCAAGTCTGTCACATTGCCGACATGAAGGGATTTCTGTGCGTGGAATGTTTTCGTCATTGAAACAACCAGTGGTTCATTGGCATTATCATCTGGACGAGCTGAATCCATTTCTACTTCATCTAAAAGTTGAATCTCTTCGTTGCTACCGAAATGTTGAACTAAATCGTGTATGCTGCCCTGATCAATTTTTCTAGCGTCAATAGCATGATACAAGCACATCACATACATAAGAATGGATTTCTTATCCGGTTTGTTTGTGTTAACATCTTCGGGATCGAGTAATTGGTCGATTTGTAGATGTCGAGCAGCTAAGTCGAAGGCAAGACGAAATCTGCAATGTCAAAACGTTAAAGATCAACAAAACATGTAACCAAGAACGTAAATTTACACTTCCGGATACTTCTGTGATTAATATTTCTTTCAAAAGAGGCTTTGAAATTTCTCCCTCCTCTCCTCCTCCGAAGTTATTTCGAAGTTTTCGATGAAGAGGTAAGTACCTTGGATAAATTTTCGCAAAGGCCCAATAGTTGATATTGTGGATATTGTTGTCGAATGAGAGCGGATAAAGTTTATGACTGCTCTTAGGAACTATAAGCTGTAACAATCTGTATCCCATCAACTATTCACTTGTCTCTAAGCGACGGTAACTACTATGCTTAGTTACTGAACAAGAAACTGAATCGAGGAAGTTCGACGAGTTATCTCTCGATGTAAGGTTTTTAACTACCAGGCAAAGATCTTTCAAGACAAAGCTTAAAATTGATCCAACAAAACTATGGTAAGTGTCCTTAAATCGGCATCATCTGGTGGTACGAATAAAAAAATCTCTGAATGTCGGTTAAATGGCTCGCAGGGGATTTATCGATTTAGTGCTAGCCTTCAGCATTCAGCATTTAGCTACATGAAATTTAATTTAATTATTACGTCTTGCAGAGATCATCATCAACAACTGGTTATTGGATCTTAAAAATGCTGAAAGACATAGTGCATAGTGAATTCTAACCTCGAAAAAGTTAAAGTAATGATTTTTGTGAGCAAAGGAGTCTTACCACCGCTCCTTTATTGCCTGGTAAAAGACAGCCGATTTCGGATGTTACTGTCAAAGCTTTGCAGATGACTTATTCATTCCTCTAATCGGAATGTTTACTAGCACACTCTGTGACCTAATGCAATTTGCCTTCATCATCTTAGAGAACAGCTGCAATGCCCATGAAAAAGTAGCAACACCAGACAAAACCAGGCTAATATTGTTCACCAAAAAACAGGTCGATCCAAGGATTTACTGCGACAAAACTGTTTGGCAAAGAAATGAACCTATCTGACACGGCTAAAAATCTGACCCAAACCTCGATTTTAGACTTCTTGTCCAAAAACGTATACACAAAACGACAGCCATCTTTCGGCAATGTAGAAGTTGGTACTGGGGCCTTAAACCCAAAGTATTAAACTAAATATACAAAGCAATTAACAGACTAACATTATCATACGCACCCATAGTAAGGTGGCGAAGATATCATCTTCAGTATGTATAAAAACAAAGCTCAGAGATTAGCTCTGATAGGCACAGACGGAGTAAACAGTAGCAACAAAAGTCCTCCCGAACATTTATATCTCCACATAGAGGAAGCTGTACACATAATTGAGGTTACACCCATCTGAACTATTAACAAAACCAACCACAGGTCACTCTGAATCTGGACCTCTCTGGAACCTCATCGTAAAAGAGGAATTGCTCTCCAGCTATCAGGAACTACACTCAGTTACAAGCAGTCTCCTCATATAGATCTGCTCAGATAGCCAAGAAGAGCACTACCGAGCATCAAAGTCTGTTCGTCTACGATAGGTGGAATGTACTTCCATTTCAATTAGTAGACGTAATATCAGACGCCTTGCTGGAGTCCTCACAGGCCACTGCACACTAAAAAAATGCTAAAAAAACAAACAATGCGAATCTCCAACAGTAATCTCTTTGACAAACGTAGAGAGGAAGAATCAGCACTCCATTTCTTATGCCACTGCCTTGCATATGTCATGACATTAGCTTAGGTGGATATATATTACCCAATAACATTGGATATATTACCTCCCAATTAGATTTTAAGCTATATGAATAACACCATTAGAATACAATTTATAATTTCGTGGGGATGCACAACATTCGCAGTGGAGGCTTAAGTGAAGTGTTAATCCCGCAAAATTTGAACATCAATATTAATCATCGATCTGACATTTACAGATTTCTATCCGGAAGTGAAATGTCGTATGCACTTTCAGTTATGCACAATACGACCTCTACACTGTTCAACCTAGAATTAAACACAATTTCTCACCTAGCAATGGGATGAAGTTTCACAGCCGATTTCAAATCAAAGTCAGGGACATTACCATCAAGAATGTATAAAAATGCTAATCCATCCGACCAACTTGTTGAGAAATCATTTATCTTCAGTCCATGACGATCGGTATACTGTCGTACCCAATTTAACAAACTTTTCTCTATACCGCTAACCGCCTGTGAATTGACCAACTTTTGACCATCAAAACATAGAGCAATTATCCATATTAATCCTAGAGTTAGTTTCTTGTTGCCGGCAACGATGTCTTCACTTGAAATATTTAATAGTTTCACACCATTCTCTTGCAACACTTGTAATGTTTTATTTAAATTATTGATGTGATGTACTCGCATGCGACCTTTTTCCGGTTTCTAAAATTTAAAACGTAGAGTTTTTAAAGTGAGATATATGGGGTTTTCGAAAATGAACTTACGTATTGCGTGTTTGTTAAAATTTCAAGGAGAGCCAGAAGCTTATGGCCATCTCTAAGGTCCAAAAATAAATCTTTCACCGGTGGACAGGTGGTCTGAAAAAATTAAATTAAATTTTTGTAATAAACTAGACTTTTCTATCCGAGCGATGCCAGTTGACATCATTGTTAAGATATGACACCAAGTGTGGTGCTAGCTGAACATGTTGTACTTCAACATTTGTCTGTAAGCAGTGACTAAGGCTCATTTCTACATTACTAACCAAAAAAGTTACTGTTAACGGTCTCCGGAAAAAACAACTTTGAACTTTGTTGATTTTCATAATTGCTACATTCACTTCCGGTCGCTTCAGTTTGAACATTTCTAGTTACTGAGGGGTGCGGCACATTTACAACACTTTTGCCGATCTCCCCAGAAGACGGACAGTATTGAGTGATATGCTTTGAAGCAATAAAATATTTGTGGGCTATGCGACCATGTCTCAACGAAAGATTATTGTGAGGTAATCAACATGGGCAGACTTGGCTCGCTAAATACTATTATTATTTATCATACTGCCCTTCCTCGATTATTATTTTCGCTAATCAGATAGAATACGTTCATCTAGTACTATTTTGTATTCTGTATTCTGTAAATGTTAGGTAGTCCTAATCATAAATTTAATTGATGAAGAATGTGTATTTAAACACTTACCTTTGACAAGTGAGCATTAATCCATTTGGTAAAAGTCTTCTTTTGGACGTCTTGTCGTTCATCTAAAAATATTAAACATAATGAGAAACAAAATCGTACGACTGGGGAGAATAGTTCATAAATCGATTATATTTTGAATCATCTCAGGACCAGAGTTAAAATGATCAAATTTAGAAAAAACATACAGACATTAGCCCAACTCCGGTTACTCCGGACTTCAAGGTCAATTAGCAAGATCCGTTTAACCATTTTAGATTTTTTGCCACTTCATTCGTAACACTTTCAAATACGAGTCATAGAGTGGAAATTCTCACTAAAAGTTCCGGACAAGGCCAAAATCCGAAAGATTTAATTATCTGCAGTATTTACGTGTCCACTCAACAAAGGGTTAATTACTGCGCCGCAGGTCGTGAACTTAATGGTAAAGTAAAAAAGCGGGGTCCAGGGGCGGCAACTCTTCAAAGGGGTTCAAGAGGGGAATATCCCCTATTACGGGGTCTAAGGGGCAGGGCCCCTAGAGAGGTTTGTACGTAAAGCCGCCTGCAGGGCGGAAGAAAGATCGCCGCAGGCGCCGAGGTTTGGGGCGGAGTCCTCGCTCATAAAAAACCTTCGGTTGGCATGTAAGATATAAGTCTTTCTTGGTGTAAGTAACTGCGCAATATTTACTGCGACGCAGGCCGTGAACTTAATGGGAAATTGAAAAAGCGGGGTCGAGGGGCGGCAGCCCCCTCCAAGAGGGGTCAAGGGGGAATATTTCCCTTGAGGGGTCTAAGAGGCAGAGCCCCAGCGGGGTTTGGGGCAGAGCCCCATGCACGTAGGGCTGCCTGCAGGATGAAAAGGCGGGAGGGTTTAAGGGCGGAGCCCCCACTTATTAAAAAAATTCCTCACAATCTTTTGCTTCTTTGTCCGGAATTCTTCATCCCATTTTATTCCTCTTCCGGATTTTGTCCTTATCTGGATTTTTTGTTATCAAGATTTTTGGTCATCCGGACTTTGTCCGTCCGGATTTTGTTCCCGCCCGGACTTTGTCCTTGTCCGGATTTTTCCCATCCGGATTTTTTCTTCCGGATTTTGTTCGTCCGGATTTTTAAATTCCGGCGGATTCTGGGCGGGAGACCGAAAAATGGAATCTACAGCATATAAGTGTCCTCCTTTACGTAACTTTGGACCAACCATCTGTTCCACCATCGCCACACGAATTTTTACTTTTAAAAAGAGGCGCCACACATATGCGATAGGTTTGTCTACCCTCAGAGGAGATATAAAAGGAATTTAATAACAAGATCTGCGTCTTAGTAATGTTAAGGCCGTTGTATAACTTTGAAGGCGTAATTCGGAAATCACGTGAAGCCAAGATTTATTTGCCGTTAACAGTCAAAACCAGATCGGGTAAACCCTGGTGAAGAGTTTTCGCGTTTACTAATTCCTAATTAAAAAAAAATCATTTGGCGACCGAAACTTAAAATACCCCACTTGCACCCATCGGGTATTTGTCCAAAATCCCCCAGACTTCCTCTGAATCCACCTTTAAATACCCTACAACAGCCCAGATTTACCCCTTTTTTGCCCACATCTTCCCCCTTTCAATTTTAACCAAAATCAATAGGGTTGCTCCCTGGACCAATCACAATATTTAACAAAAAAATCACCAAAATAGTCAACTGGTTCCCGAGAAAATCGTGGAACAGACGGACGGACATCGGACGTAGATTTACACTATCCCCCTTCGTACGGCTATATGCGTATGTTTCCGAATAGAGATAATATTGACAAAAAATTGCTAATGATATTATTAAGGTGCTAACAGCTCACTGACGGTTCTATATATTACACTTATAAGTGAATCGTCACAGCGAAATTTCAATTAAAAGTAAATATAAATAAACAAACAAAAACTGTCACACATTGAGCCCACACATAAATTGAAAATTATGTCTAGCTATCTTCTTTCGACGTCCAAATTAGTTCCACACCAATGTAATTTGGTAGACAAAACATATTTCTTTTTCGATTTGAAATTTAAAACTTAAACTGACAGAAATCCAATTGATTTACAAAATAAGTTTACAATTGTATCGATTACCATCGCGGTAGGAAAATTAAAAGTACCTATCTTCAATGACTGAGTGATTTGAATATTGTGTTGGTTTCTGTTTGCATGCGTATTGAGTTACGAAAAATTTCTATCAAATGAAAATAAATCATTTCAAATGGCAAAATGTGAACTGATTTATGGATTTTATGTAAACAAAAATATTTGGCTCATGAAAGAAGCATTAAATCGTTTCATTTATCCTTTACCTGAAATTATGAATCATCATCTGCAAATTCAATGAGAATTGCTAACCTATTCGATAATCGAGTAGACGTGTGCACCGAAAAAGGGCTAAAAACTTGCGATGACGAATCAGATTTTTCACTTATTGATTATGTATAAAATATTAGTCTTACCCTCCCGACGAGAGTTTTTAGAGCCACTTCGATTTTTCATAGTCGAGAAAAACGGCATATAAGAAGTCGATCATAAAGTACGTAACGCAATTTTTCCAGTGTTACCCCCCCCCCCCTCCATTGTAATCCAAAGGTGACAATTTCACCATGTAATACACAACTTCATTCACGTCGGGTACTTTATCAAAGGGCCCTAAGACAATTATGATCCGAAATTGAAAGCATGTCCGTTCAGAAAGTTATCGACCGATTTGCAATTTGGTTTTTCTCCTGACACGAAATGGGAAATGTACGGAGATGGTGAAATTGTTACACACGGAGGAAAAAGATTTTACACGCCTCGGGGTAGAAAGTGCGTTCTTTCTTCCCGCTATTCAGCCTTCGGTTTTCCGTTATTCGCCTTCGGCACGGGAACAAACTTCCCACAAGCCAAAACAAAAATTTGCCAACAGATACGTAAATAACTAATTACCATTCGCAGGTATTTTACTGGAATCGGATGAGGAGGTGTGATGAGAATGGAGTTTTCAAATTATACACCAGATCTTTTTAGTTATTTCCGTAGCAGTGCAAAACACATATAATGGGTATATAATGGAGTATTTACGATACGCCTCAACGTCATAACCTTAGGTTTTCAGAGCATTTTTGTATATTTCAATAAATTATATAAAATTGTAATATCAAGAAAAAACGGGACTTGTACCTTCGATCTCTGGATCTCCGGTCCATGATAATTTCTCTGAACCAAGAACCAATGCGACTACGACCTCGCAAATTATTTTTCCTTACATGTGTTACAGATTTAGTATGAGATGTGTATCGAGTACTGACAGCTGTAAGTAGTACCTGTGACAGGTGTACGTATGCCTGTGACCGGCGTATACTAAATATCAACAGTAGGACAACGAAATTATTATGAACTAAAGATGAACAGATCGCGGGTTCAAATCCGATATTTGAGACATAGCAATTTTTTTTTTAAATAAACAACTTTCCTTCAATCATTTCAGATATGCCAAAACACAAATAAGCCAATAAATAAATATCTTCTTTTCATTACAGATCGATAGAAAATAAAATTAAATATAACAATTAAGCGAGAAGATCGATTTTTTTTATATTTTAATTCGATAAAGAACCTCTTTATTAAC
>JANVCI010127777.1:0-11291 GCA_026413465.1 Trichosia splendens | reverse complement strand
GTGGGAACCCTACTTCTATTTCATTTTCGCGTAAGGTCATTTAGACTTCACACAGTATGAAAATGTTCTTTTAAGATGAGATGAGTTAATTTATATGAACCGGAATTACATGGGAGCGACTGGGAAGTTGTTTTATTGACGTTTTGATGCGCCAGAGGCATGATGCAGCAAACTTTTCAACCGCACTCAGATTCTTTGATGTTGCCTCTTCCCTTATTAATTTAATTTCTTCCCTAATTCACTTGTTTTCTTACTTTGTCTGTATTGAAACTGTGGGTAATGTCTTTGACATAGAGCAGTAACTAAATGGTAACAACAATAATAATATTGTTGTAATAATACTTCTAAAGACGTTATACTATATTCTGTGCAATGTGGGCAGTAGTCATGAAATTTTAAAACATTATCACAAATTAAGTTATAAAACCGTATAAATAGTCACAGTGCATTAACAATTTCCAAATGCCTATTACCTTTGACAGATTAATAAACCGCAACAAATTTGTAAAATCAATTTGAAAATAAATCATAAATAAATTATAAAAATCATTGATAAGCAATTGCAATAGCGTTTTTCGTTTTTGTCGTGATAACCGCATAATTTATGAATTGCAAATTACAATTGCAAACAATGAGAATGTAATTATGAGCGGTTACAAACAAGTTTTTTTTATTACATTCCGGTAACATTTCTCATTAAATACACAAAATAACAAACAGTACCGAGGATAATGATTTGTTTCTCTCTGTATGACACCTACTGCTTATCTTGTCATTTTGCAAAAAAAAACATATCTAAGTTTTAACAGCTGATACTCTTGACATCTGAATTGTTATATCAACGGATTAGAGTAAGAAGCATACATACGAAGATGTCCCAGTAAATATATTAATCCCAAGAAAGGGGGATAAAACATTTTCTTTGCCACCCAAAATTTCGTTACAACATACAGATAAAATGGTGTAAATGACGACTGTAACATATGAATGGATTCGTAGACGTTAATGAAAGTATGGATGTGCGAATCGTTGTCATGGCAATCTGTAATAAAATAGATACAAGAAAAGATATTTTGCTAATTACTCAGCCGATAAATGTGATACCGCTGATATCACTAACCACGGTATTAATTAAAAAAAAAATTCAATAAAATCTATAAATGGAAATATATTTTCAAACAACACTTGAGATCAACAAATTTCATAATCAAGTTGAATAAAAAGTTTTCCAATTTTTCATCGATTTAAGTATGGAAAACGGTTTTACGTTGGTTATTATAAGTAAAGGAAAACCCACTAAATTACAAATCGGCCTATATTATATGTATTCGGGTACCTGTCAATAGAGTCTGATTAATTATATACAAAGATTAAAATCCAAACAGGTTTTCGTTGTTGCAAAATCCATCTTAATTCAATATTTTGACCACAACTATTTCAATACAAAATATATAACTTGTTCTCGTGTCTGTGAATTTTTGTCGCTATGAGAAAATAAAAATCTTAATCTTGATGGTAATATATTTAGATAAATCAATTTAAATTCAGATCACATAGTATCTTATATACGTGCAAGTACTTCTACCATAAAATTACAAAACTATGTCTTTGAACTGAGGTGAGAGAAAAATTCATAATTATGTCAAAAGTACTTCTATTTCAGAGTACAATGAAAATTATATTAGAAAAAAACTGAAATCATTTAATAAAGCACAAGTTTAATGTCTCATGGAATAATGTGAAAAATTACTTCATGAGAATTTTTATGTTAATTTTTTTCTTAGATTTATGTTTTCCTTTTTTAGTTGTTTGTTAGTTTATGTGTTCTAGTTTATCGTTGTTATGCTCTTTTATTTGTTGTAAAATATTTTAAAAAATCCATTAGTAACAAACAAAAGACTTTATAACTGAATATAGGTGGCTTGAGATACCAAAGTCGCTGTGTTAGAAAAAGTATAATAAAATTAAAATTACATTAACAACTAATTTGTCAATTTAATGAACAATCGCACTAGTATAGCAAATTAAGAGACTCAGTTCTAGAAAGAAATGATGCATTGACCCTGGATCCCCTATCGTTGTGCTTTTCCTATATTTTACTCAAGTTCTAACTGGTATTTCTAAAGTTTCTCAGAAACCTAGCTTAGGCAACGATCATCATATTGTTCCTACGCCACGAGGAACCATAGATCGTTCACAAATTTTTGTTATCGAACTTTGTTAGTTGCTAGTTATTTCGCTTCTGTCCACACCTTCGCTGGCAACCTCGCCTAATTTACGACAGTTAACTTCCACATCATTTTTGGTCTTTCTCTGGTTCTGGTTGCCTGCAGAATCCAGTCCAATGTGATTAGCACAACATCTCTAGAAAGTCTAGTGACTAAGCTAAGTCCGAAACCACTTCCACTTCCACTATGTAAACTTTACATTGTAAAGGTACACTGAAAAAACGATTTACCTGTGAGAGGGAGAAAGGATGACAGGGAGCATATACTTACCGGAGGTGATTTTTTACCTCTAAGAGGTATAATATACCTGTCAAAGTTATAATATACCTGCGATTCGGATAATATACCTGCAGGACATATTTATTGTATTTATTGCATTGTACAGGTATAATATATCTGCAATTGGTACAATGTACCTGCGATTGGTACAATATACCTGCAATAAGTGTATGCACCTACAGTACGTATTACATCAAGTTTTATACCTGCAGAAGGTATATTGATACGTTTCACAGGTATATTATGTAAATTGTTTACGTTGTACAGGTAGAATATCAAAAAGTATATGCTCCCTGTCCTCTTTTCTCCCTTTCACAGGTGAATCGTTTTTTCAGTGCAGCTTGTTCTCCAGCCAGATGACCGGGGTTAGATTCCCGGGGGAAACAGGTTTTATTTGGATTATTCTAATCACAAAATCATTAGTCACTGCTATTAATCAGTACTACTATCTCTATCGGCCGTAAAAGTTCTTAATAACTATGAAATCACACCAGTTTCTGAAGATTTTAACATCGTATTTACTCTGTTTAACTCGTTGATATGTCACATAGTTACGCCATCTATGATGTAATGGGGTTACTACCTTCAAAGCTTCAGAGGCATTCTCTATCTAAGATTAAATACGTAAAGGCAATTATTAATTCAATTTCCAATAGAAACAGCCGAATTTATGTAGCTGTCCAGCCAGCTTTGATTTCTAACAGAAAAGGCACCTTGGTGGATACATAATCGAATATAACATGATAAATAATAATAAAATCTCTATAACCAAAGCACATGCGAACTACATCACTAGCTCGGAAGATTCCCAATACTGAAAGTGGTTAATTTAGAAATAGTTAGCACAATGGGCCCACCGGGCGCCTACGTGCGCGTTTATCAATCCCTACGAAGTAATTTGATAAACAACTCTTTAATTAAATAAATTAGAAAAAATGTAGCGCGGATCTTGAGTTGGAGTTGGTATGCATAACAGTTCATGTGCGTAATGTTACATAAATGATAAAATTCGTATGCGTAATGTTGCATAAATGACAAAATTCGTGTGCGTAATGTTGCATACATGAAAAAATTGAATACTGAAGAAACAGGTGCAGCAACATTATACACACAAATTGTTATTTCACCCCGGGCATCTGATCTGCGCTACCTTTACATTGTATATAGACCTTGGTCTGGCCAACTTATTCTCAGTATACGTCTGAGTCACTTGGTCAATACTTGGTTATATACAATGGTTAAATTTGTAGGTCGCAGTCCCACATATGGGAGGTATAGTGTTTTGATTTTGTATAAAGATATTATTTTTAACTTTGCGGTTTAAACCATCTAAATGGGTTAAGTTGTAACTACACCTTCCCATATATGAAGCATCTCGTCTCGAGTCATTTTGAGATTTGTTCTTCTCTCTTGAAAATAATACAAATACGTAATCGTATTTGGGTGTTAAACATTGCAGCTAAGCTTTCGAAACAAACGAGTACAAAAATGTATTTTTAATAAAATGTGTCTCGCAAAAAAGAATCTATACTTTAGCGTAGTCACGTGTCTCAATTTCAATGGTAAACAGATTTTAGTCGTTATCATTTGTTATTTTAAATCACTGCAAAAAAAATCAATTACAGTATTTTAATTCAATCAGTTTTATGACAGGTCACCCAACCACAATAACCAACAAGTTAATAACAAATTCAAATCTATTTTTTCCATTTGAAATTCATGATGAAAAATATTTTCATATAATCATCATGATGCCATAATGGAACGATACAGTCGAAATAAATTTTATTTTTCCACACTTTATAGCTCTTTATGTGTTCATTTTTCCTACAAGAAGTCTTACTTTGTACATATAAAAAATGTATATAAAATACAAATGGAAGTGCTGGTGAATCTTTATCACAGTGATCATAAAGTTCTCATATATTTTTTGGTTATACGAATGTATAGAGACATTATGCCCCACATGCGTCATATTTCAAATTTAGTTTTATTTAGACATTTCCTTTTGCTTTCTGTTGGCTATTTTCGACAGTGAAATTTTCTGGGTCATTATTAAGTAAGAGATATTTTGCAGTGTAATACCTTTACGATCTTTACATTTTGTTTAGATTTTTGAACTAAATTTAACAGAATTCCTTGGAATAGGATTCAAATATATTAGAGGGAAGGGAAGGGGTTACGCGAAATGAGGCAAATGCAGACAGTGTTTTGCAATTTTTACAGAAAGCTTTCTATTTTTTTTTTTCGTATTGGAAAACAAACGTCTGTGTAGAGACTAGAAGGTTATGAGGTTCTAGAAAGTCTGATTAACGCAGCTCCAGAAAAATGAACAGTCCCAAAAGCTTTTCGCCAGTGATGGCTTCAAGTATTTTTAGGGTTGTGAATTTTTACTTTTTGGGAACTTTTTCATTGGGAATTTTCGCCTTGGAATTTTTGTCTTCCAAATTTTCGCCCCGACAAAAGGGAATTTTCGCCTTGGAATTTTTGTCTCGCAAATTTTCGCCTTGGGAATTTCCGACCCTAAGACGGGTAATGCGCTATTTATCTTACTCTCCGGGCGAGAATTCCCAAGGCAAATTTTGCAAGGCAAAAATTCCCTAGTCGAAAATTCCCAAGGTGAAAATTCCCAAGGCGAAAATTTCTAAGGTGAAAATTCTCAAGGCGAAAGTTTCCAAGGCAAAAATTCCCAAGGCGAAATTTCCTGTCACCGTAGAGACTAGAGGGTTACGAGGTTCTCGAAAGTCTGATTAATGCTGCATCAGAAAAATTAACAGTCTCAAAAGACTTCCGCCAGTGAATAAACTAGCTAGATTTAACTAACTGAATATCGTCTATAAGTTTTAAGTTTTAAGTTTTAAGTTTCATTTCCTACATTTGTGTACCATACGAAGAAGATATTCAGACTATCGCTAATTGATTTTTTTTTTGATCTTATTGTTTAGCATGTATGTAATTCTAAAAATTAGCATGCAATAGCGATAAACTTTAAATATAAATTTTGCTTCTTTTTACATAATCTTGCTACATAGTACGACTCATAAATATATCAATACAACGCACCTCATCGCAGCCTCAGGTGATAATAACCTGACCAAACACAATGGTATTTTAATGAGAAAATAACACTCATCTTAAGTTTCAATATACTCGAGATCCCTTTTACGCATATATATGCTCGAAAACTTATTTTATTTCAATTCTTCTTTACACACTTTGAACAACCGAAAGATTTTTACAGTCATTGTTCGTTAGTATGAATTTGTTTTAATGTACTTGATCTATCTGTGAGAATTTAAATAACGTTTTTTTTTGGTTCAATACAAAACTCTACGTTGCTTAAGTGTACTAGTTTACTCTTAAAGGAGGAACTGTGCATACTCCTGTTAAAAAAAAAAACCTAATGTCTTAGGCCTAGGATAGACCTCAGCGCGGAATGGAAATTCCATACACACACAAACAATATAAAATAAATAACAAAACGAAACATGTGTATAATAGTATATTACCGAACATTGTAACTAAATTAGTTATAAATAGAAGGGTGTGGTTGGCCTGATTATTTATAACTAATTTAGTTACCATGTACAGTAGAATATTTTAACGTGTAGGTGTAAGGTATTGTGTTTGTATGTTCCTTAACTTCGCTAGTGATGTTAAGGATTTAGTTGCTGTAGAGCAGTTAACATACAAAAATTTATAACTAAGCTACGTTAGTATTGTGGTGTGTGTGAATATATTAATATGGCATTTAGTTCACAATACACTGATACTGTAAATACGCAATACCGATCACCTACACGTTAAAATAGTATAATAATAACATTGCTGAGTGCATGTATTTTAACAAAGCAAGCCTGTGACATGTTTACAAACCATAAGCAACCAATAAATATTCCATCGCACTTTTAATACACATTTGTATGAAGATGCGTGAAATAGTATTTTACGCAACTAGGGAGGAATATTTTCTCCCGAGTTGTGTATGATATTTTATACACCTCAGTGTGCTTCTAGGTGAATATATGAAACATTACTGTGCTGTGTCAAAATTTGTTTTGTTGATTTTTTGCTTCGGTGCATAAAAACTAGTACGTGTTTGCAGGAAAATGTGTTTATCCTCTCGGAGGATTATATCCCTTGCCTTCCCGCAAAGACGTAATAATTATTACATGCCAAGGCTGAAAGTGCGTTTTCCCGCTACGCAGTGGGACGAAAAGAAGCTACTTTCGCCACCGAGGCATGTAAAATATAGTGCCAACAGCGTTAAAAGATGATAAGGAAGGTTAAAGGTTTGAATTAATTTTTCATTTCGCGTAGAGGTGTATACTAGGTCTTATATATACAAGTAAAACAAAGAGATGTCCCCTATATCAGAAAGCACCTTGAATGATTGCCTTAAATTTTGTTTCTCAACAAGGGAATCTTTCAAGAATATGAAGAAATTTTTACGAATGATGTTAAAATTTGAAAACATTTCTTCATTTCTTAAGAATTTTGTATCAAGAAAACCACGTTTAATGTAATTTCAAACAACTTTGAACATGTGCTGTGAAAAATATAACCTTGAAGCATCAAAATCCATAAATTCATTGTTATTGTCCAATGAAATAACTACACTGGAGCGATGTATATATAATTTCTTTGTTACTGTCCAATGAAACAGTCACCGTAGAGGTGATTTTTTCATTCAGTGTACACAAAAAGCGGATTGAAGAATCAAATATTTATTACGATTTCATTAATGGTTTTATTTAAATATAAAACAATTATTGAAGATGCAGGTATTCCATAGTCGATAATGAAAAATTAATTTATTTTTCCTGACCTACCACTTAGTTCCCATCCATAAATATACCTACACATACATACATACAACGAACGATCCCACAAAGTTGTACAATGTACATTAAACTACCGTTATTTTGACCGATCAAGTAACGGTTCATCAGCGTGCATATTATTGCAATTTCATGTGTATTTATAAGGTATAAGATAAATAAACTGGAAGAGAGCACAAGCATATGGCTAAAATATCTTGTATTTAATGAATATATTAAGCTGTTGTTGATCTACAACCACAATGCGAAAAAAAATTTATTTTGCCTTTGGGTGATTTTGGGTTGAATGGTTGGTTGATTGAATGCGAACATATTTTGTTGTTGTTTTAATTAATTTTTTCTTCGTTTTTTTGCTAAAAATTTATTGTGATCTTATGAATGTTTCTGTTGTAATATTAGCAATAGAATATGCTATGTGAGCAATTCATTCTACTTATTTATAATTAGTTTTGCAAGGTTGCTAATTCGCCCTGTATCAGAGATGATCTAGATCATGCTGATGATTCAGTGCCCGTGGAATTCAATAAACGAACTGTATTGCCATTTAAATTGAAACGCTTTTATTGAATGTACATTACAATAGTATATTACAGCACATACGATGTAAGTACCCTATTACTGTACGGGTGGTAATATTCGCACAAGGTGACACACAAGTGCAAAGGTTTGCGGAACGAGCGCAGCGAGTTCAGTAATCGCACAAAAGTGTCACCAAGTGCTGAGTCCTTCAGAATCTGAGGACTCGCATCCTGAGTCCTCAGAATTTGGGGACTCACATCCTGAGTCCTTAGAATTTGAGGACTCACACTCCGAGCCCTCGGAATATAAGGACTCACACTCTGAGTCCTCGGAATATGAGGACTAACACTCTGAGTCCTCGGAATCTGAGTGCTCACACTGCCCTTGGAATCTGAGGACTCACACTCTGAGGACTGACACTCTGAGGACTCACACTCTGAGGACTCACGCTCTGAGGACTCACACTCTGAGGACTCACACTCTGAGGACTCACACACTGAGGATTCACACTCTGAGGATTCACACTCTGAGGACTCACACTGCCCTTGTAATCTGACGACTCACACTCACTTACAAGACTTGTGAAAAGCACGTAATATTTCATTACAGCACGCTTTTCATTTAAAGTGTGCTGTAATATTTCATTACAGCACGCTTTTCATGTAAAGTGTGCTGTAATATTTCATTACAGCACGCTTTTCATGAAAAGTGTTCTGTAATATTTTATTACAGCACGCTATTCATTCAATCACCCATGTAATCACAATTTACCGAGCCCCTCAATAATGGCAAATATGCTATGCAAATAATCAAAAACAAAAAAAGTGAATCAATAACGATGTTAACAATCATGGGATGGGTCTCTATTCTGGATAAAAAATCTCTTACCATACAAATTTTAAAAGTTAAGTGAAAAACCACACATTAAACAATAGAAATGTTTCTTAACCTTTCGATGACATTGTTAATTTAAAAAACATTTCTATTGTTTAACATGTGGTTTTTCTGTGAAATTTGTATGATAAGATTCGAGTTTAAATGCACAGTAGATTAGTATCAAGTAACTACTTTGCATTTACACATAACCTCATTTCAACGTTAACATTAATAAGCACAATTCATTTTAAGAAACAAAGTAAGGAATTCATTCGTATGTGAGTTTATGTTGTCCATCTGGATGACGTTCAAATGAACTTGAAACTGATCTATAAGCAGACGAAAAAAGAAAGACATTTCAATCTTTTAGAAGAATATTTTCTTCTGGTTTTTCAACCTTCAAAAAATTTCTTATTCTGCTGATTGGCTATCTTATTTTCTATTCAAATAATCTGTTGGCTCGAAATTCAGTTAAATTTTCTACGTTAATTTTTAATACAATTTAAATATTTGCGAACAAATGTCTCTGGGCGGTATAAACTGAAGGATAATAATGGAAAAAGAAAACTGTGCAAATAGAATATTATTCTTCGAGGTAGGGTTTGGAAACATACTCTTTTCTTAATAATGGTGTAGGGTGGAGCGAATTTCAACTTTAGCCAAATTGGAAATGGTCTAACCCAGAAATAGAATCATTGGGCAAAAAGAAAAATCGTTTTTCAGGATTTTGATTTTTGACGTCATTTGATACCGTTTGAAAAAATTCAGTTTTTCAACGAATAATTTAGCTACCCGATCGCATAGAATTACGCTATATAGGTCAAAATTTAGCGAATGTTAATGACTTTCAGAAAAAAATTTAGGTTGATCAAGATTGCACTCTGTGACTTGCTAAAGTAGGAGAATTTTCGTACTGGCCCATTTTAGATTATTTTGACAATAACTCTTAAGTTTTGGATTACTTTTGGGACCCCATGACGTCACCCGTCCGTGAGCCGACCATTAAAAAATGAAAATTTTGAGTTTATTCAATTTTTTGCTCCCAAAGTGACGATATCATGGGGTCCCAAGTTGTACATCAATTATTTCGTGGGCTATCGTTTTAAGAAAAACGGTGGTCTAATCCAAAACTTAAAAAATGCTCGTACTTTAGCACGTTACAAAGTGCAACCGTTGATGCAATTTTGCTGAACATAATTTTTTTTCTGAAAGCCATTAACATTCGCTAAATTTTGGCCTATATTGCGTATTTCTACTGGATCGACAGGGTAGCTAAATCATTCGTTGAAAAACGGAATTTTTTTAAATTTTCAAGGCTGAGCTGGAGGTACCAAATGAAATCCAAAATCAAAATCCTAAAAAACTTTTTTTTTTTGCCCAAAGATTCAATTTTCCACTTCCAATTTGGGAAAAGTTTGCTCCACCCTAATGTTGATGCTTATTTCTCTAGCTCTATTTAAAAATGGGACGCAATTTACAAAATTTTACTGTAATTATAAATTATAAATGAAACAGCTATATGCGTTACGTAGCTAACCTTAAATTGAACACAGACGTCTTTTGTAAGAATTTATAATTTTTAAACAAACACTTAATAAACAATGCCATTGTCAATTCAAAATACCTAAAATCTTACAGTCAATATTTCTCGATTGTATGGCTTTTTGTTGGTTTTTATTGTCCGCATTTTATTAGTTTAAATAGGCTAACTAACTCAAATAAACTGAGAGAAATTAATTTGAAATGTGTATGATTCATTGTTTTTTACAAGGTTTTTGACTGAGGGTCATTGATAGAGAGGGGCGCGACGGAGATCTTACAAATTACAAAATAACTCTCGTTACTTAGTTTCCGTAAAATTTGAAATGAAATTCTTCCAACCTTTGGACCCCCAAATGTTAAATATTTTTAAAGCGTCCGAATAATTCTGGAGATTTTTTCGATTTTGCACATTTGCTTCACATTTGTATAAACACTTCACAGTTCACACGTTTTGCAATTTTACCAAATTCTATTATTTTACTGAAAGAACGACATTTTCTACGTGTGAAGGAAATGTGTTGCTTCATTTTACTATTTTTGTTAACACAATCTTGTATCTTTAAAATGAAGCATTAGCTTTCAGAGGGGCATTACACATATACATATCACATCATAGATAAAGATGTAATGTTTATACGAGGAGGGCAAACTTGTCGAAATAGCTATTTACGCAACAAGTTATGAAAAGGGGGTATTTCATCACTAAATGTGAAATCGTGTGATGAAAAACCGCTTTTCACAACGTGTTTCGTTCAAGATTTTTCACAATTTAGTTGCTAAAAGTGAAAATTATTATTTTTTATAAAATAAATTGTAAAAAATCAACATTTATTTCGAATGATCATTCATAATTTATTTTTGTTATTATTCGCCAGACTTTTTCGTACTAAATTCCATAGCCGAGGTGTATTTTCCCATATAGGCAATAGTACACTCAGGAAAATAATTTTACGAGGTTTAATTGCGACAATCATATACATTACATAATATGTTTTTTGCAATTATA